>JAECUM010014637.1:0-13427 GCA_016617855.1 Megalonaias nervosa
GGTGGAACGAAGTACTTGGAAGTTACGTACCTTGTCTCTTATATAGTATGATAGAGTGGGTCCAATGTCAGAACGGGTCATGAGGGTAATCTGAGGTATTTTTGTCACACTGTATGATTTTTTTTCCTTCAGATTATTGTTTTTTTCTTAACATCAAGCTCGCGTCGAGCACCTGTGCGAAAACATGGATTTTTGCGAATGTCCATTATTCAGCGGTTAGTGACTCACCGATATACATATGTGACTTTTATATATACATAGAGTTTATCCTGATTTCCGACGTCTGGCTTCCTAGTATGCAGTGTGTGATGTTTCGTCATGACAAGCATATTAATAGGCACTGGATACCTCTAATTGCCTGGGGTTCTTGAGCTTTACAATTACTGAAACTAACACGCGGTAACATCATAAGTAGATATAGTTGAAAGTGCTTTCTTCGCACCAGGGGAAGTTACTATAATAACTGATACTTTAGACGCTGTTGCTTCCCTTATGTTACACAGCTATAATGGATTATACAGTTATACATTACAAAAACCTAGTTAGAGAAGTTCAGATGTTGTTGAAATTAGCAGAAACGATCGCATTGATAACGATAAAGAACTATGCGGCGCTAATAACTACAACAAAATTGCAGCAAGGAGATGACGAAGACGATGATCATTATGATGATCATGACGATGACGACGATGACGATGATCATCATCATCCCAATATAAATAATTTGCGATCGTTTTCCTTCCTGTGCAATAAAGCCCGACCCAGTTATTCTTAATTGGGTTTATACGAGTCAAACTGTCACTTGATTGCTTTCCGTTGAAGCTGTCATTTACACAGGCCTTTAGCTACGAAGTAATGCGAAGACAACAACGGGTGGTGGAAAGTGGAAAACAACTATGCTCGTAATCTTTCTAAATCAAGTGATCTTCCTGTTTGATACCAGCCTAATTAATTAGTAATTGGTTACTACTGTCAGTGATCAAAAGAGGTACTGTGGAAGACAATCACACTGGCACTCTTGAGACTAAGGTCAGTTAAAATGTTAGGAATTTTTTTTTTTTTTACAAAGGCAATAAAAAGTATTTATATCTTAAAGGCTAGTGCTATAATGTTATGCATAAGGATATTAACATTTACATTCTACACCATTATCGTTTTCAGCAACGTTTTGTTTTACTTTTTAAACTGAACTTAAATGGCACCGCAGAGCCAGTATTGTGCCGACGTGCCGTTAAACCCCACACATACATTACATTAAATGCATAGACATACATTCACAAGTATAGACATACATGATTACATATTCTGTTTCAGTGTGACCTAAAATGAAACACCGATCACAATAATAATAAAAGAAAGCAGAAAAACTTTCGCGTAAAGATCACTTACAACCACTATTGCCAACTACCATCATCACAACTAGCAATACTACTGCAACAACAGCAGAAAAAACACCAAAAACCAAAAGAAACCAAAAGCAACAACTAATGTTATGAAGTAACTACCTCCCCTTCCCAAAAGCAACAACTGTTATCATAAAATAAGTACACAAAACAATTGTTTTAACAGTAGATAGATAGATAGACAGATAGATGGATAGATAGAAAGGTAGGTAGGCAGGCATGCAGGCAGATATATAGATTCCATCTTGTTTTAAACAAGCGCGGTTAAGAATTTTAAAGGAACTCAGCAATGACACTATTTATTTAAAAGAAAAGTTTTAAGAAACCTGCACTTGACTCAGTCACGTCGCAACGTGGACTTACATAGCGATAAGGCAAGAAATATTGTATATATTGGAATGGAGGAATGCAGTGACTCTATTAATTCCTTTGACGGGGTATTTCAGGTAGTAATATGATACATGATGTTACTGACCCATCAGTAGCATCTTCTTTTCTTTCTTTGTGCTTGTGTGGGGAGACATTGTATTAAATAACAGTTTCCTGAGTGTTCAGTTGGCAAATTCAACATTATATAACTGATTTTAAGGAAAGTACCACTTAGACAGGAAGAGATATATAATTGATTTACAGGTAAGTACCACATAGGCATGAAAAGAACTTTTGAGTGCCTTATGTGGGAAATGTCACCATTTAGATCCGACTTTGGAAGGATTGCGCTTCTCAGGAAGAGGTAATATGCTTTGAATGATTGTCAGAAACCGAACGAACAAGCAAACAAACAAAAAACAATAACCGATATAATAGTAGAGAAAATGTTTTCATATGGAAATGTAGCACTACATGGGAAATATGCCAGTTTTCAAACCCATCAGGTTTTGTTCACATCCGGACTCTCACGATTGCCCAAAACAAAATAAAATGAGGGTCAAGGGTCAGCAGATAAACTGTCGTAGTGAAACAAAATGACTATGATCACGTAACGTTTCTCTTCACGAACATCATGACGACGTGCCGTAAAATCGTATGTCACACTGTAACAGCCTTTATCAATGCCGAATAGGAAAGTCATGGAGTAATACGTCAAGTTCTTGACGCTGAGAGATAAAAATGATCCAGGTATGTTGGTTGTTTGACAACAAAATTGTGATAGAAAAGGAATAATGCAATATGCCTATCGCATCGATATTGAAACAGCATGTATCGCTGTTAAATGATTATATTTGTCACTGAATTTACACTTATCGTTGTACTCGCTTATAAGTCGAGGCCATCTGCAAAAACTGCACAGACCCAGATCTGCCGTCGCATAATGCGCCGGCAGATCTAGGTCTGTGCAGTTTATTAGGAGTAATCAGTAGAACAAATAAATAGACGTTGATCTGCAGGCGTATTATACTACGGCAGATCAGAATCTTTGCTGTTTGCAATTTTGACTCGACTTGTAAGTGAGTACAGACGGTACTTTATTGACGTATACCGTGCACCTCACCTCTACTGATACGTCCGGATGAACGTATCAATGTTTATCACAAAGAACTGTCAGTAATGAAATCACGGTTATTTATTGCACTGATATCTGAGGGATATCATGCTCTTAATATTGCATTAGTTTATCAAAGTTCACAAGGATGAAAATTCCGAATAATCTTTCGTTAAGCGATACCACATAAAATGAATCAGTTTTGTGTCTTTTCTTACAAGCTGGAATCACCCCCTAAGTAAGGTGGTGTCCTGGATCCCATCTCCTAACGAGGTCTTGTATCAGTGGTGGACACCTATTCGGTCATATAGCCATAGTTTTGTCCTTCTTTCAAGTATGAGTAATTGTCGACAGCTTAGCATAGTTTTAGATACGAAGTCAATTGTTTGATGGAGCAAATCGTTATTAGGTCATCTATCTGAATATAAAAGATTGTAGTCTTGATATCTTCCTGTTTGTTGGATACTAATGTTAAGTGCATCTCTCTCCACTTTGTTTTGGAACATTGCGTAATGACATGTTTTTTTCTTCTGTTTTTTATTTTTTTGTACATTCTCCTGCACAGTGGACATTTAGTAATTCTTTTAATCATATGGCGACGTATAGCGACTTCCCCCGTCAGCCGGACATCTTGTAGGTACTTCAAGAGCTTTGTTTTCTTTTTAAAGATTTTATCTTTGCCCAGTTCTTCCATACTTCTGTCCCTAAAAGTTGATTGTATCTCCACTGAATATTTATAACTGTGTTTTTTTTTGATAAAAGCGTTTCGTATTATATATTGAAAAAAACGTCTGTGTCAAATTTCTCCTCCAGTACATTTTCATTCTCTCTGAATTTCATAACTAGTTGTTTGATATCTTGGTAAAGTCTAGGTCTAGGCACTTCAAGCAATTTCGTTAAATTGTTGTTCCTATGTATGGTCGTTCTATTTATTTAGGGTAAAGTCTATCCAGTATATATATATATATATATATAAGAGTATATATATATAGGCAAGTATATAAGTATATATATATATATATATATAAGGTGAGCAGTATATATATATATATATATATATCTGTGTGTGTGTGTGTGTGTGTGTGTGTATATATATATAGCTTCTCATGCGTGTTTTGTTATCACCGTTTAATTTCCTTATTCTATTATAATATTAGCGGGCGGAGGAGGATTGCTTTCATGACAAAAATTTATATTCCTGTATAGATAACGTTTTTGCTACCTGCTCACGCTCCATAATACTCTGAGGCACAAGTGCTCAGATTGTTATGTTTTCTTCAGTCATTTTCTTTATAGTTTTTTGGTTTTCTACATTTGCATTTTTGACAATGTTTACTCCTAGTGCCTTGACCGTTTGCTTGATAAAGTGGAGAGGAAGTCCGGTGTGATTTCCTCTCCAGTTTCCTATTAGTACGATCTCAGTTTTGTCATGATTAATGTTTCAGCCTGAAGATTTTCCAAAACTTTCAAATTCCTTTTATAAGTGCTTAAAGCAGTTCGAGTCGGTGAATAAAGTCATCAGCGTGCTGTAGCATTTTTAACTCTTGCTTCCAGCTAGGTATTCGAATTCCCTTTATATCCTTATTACTTCTTATTTGACCGTTCCGGTTGCCTAGTGGTTAGAGTGTCCGCCTCGGATGCGGGAGGTCGAGGGTACGAACCCCGACCAAGTCTTACCAAAGACTTATAAAACTACTACAAGCAGCTGCCTCGCTTGGCGCTCAGCATTAAGAGGTTAGTGCTAGGACTGGTCGACCTAGTGTCAGGATAATATAACTGGGTGGGACATAATGCTACATGTGCTAGACATCACAAGGTCACTAAAATTGAAAAGGAGAGGAATTCCGATCAAATGATTGAAATTTGATCGGATGAACAAACTTTTAGATACACTAGGGAAATAAATACCCCATCCAAAATTTACTTTTAAATAAATTTTTTTATTCAAATTCTGTTTACTAAAGTTTAAACACTGCAAAACACATACACATAAAAAAACGTTTCTTTTGTTTCGACTAAGTGGTGGGGGCATCTGTCTGGTGCCCCCACCCCCAAAAATAATGCTACATGTCTGCGGCATGATGCCCCAGTGCTAGATATCACTATAAGCTGTCACACTGCAGACATCGTAGCGATATGACTGAAAAATTGTTAAAGCTACGTTAAAAATCAACACACACACACACACACACACACACACACACACACACACACACACACACACACTCTTCTTATTTTTTTAGCTGTGATTTCAATTGCTATTACGTATAATATCATTAACAGAGAGCATCCTTGCTGGACTGATACTTCTATTTTGAATTCTTTGGTTTTCGCTGCACTTTTGAGAAGATGTTTGTGTCCACTTTTGGAATATTATTTTTTCCAGCACCGCAACGCCTTTTTTTGATCAACTAATATCATAGGTCCTCTCAGTTCTTGCATATCTAAATGGTCTATTGCATTTTGTATTGACAGAATATTATTTTGAATGTCCCTCCCTCGCATATCTAAATGGTCTATTGCAGTTTGTATTGACAGAATATTATTTTGAATGTCCCGCCCTTGCTGCCCACAGCTTTGAGTTACGTTGATAAGTCAAGACATGCTGTTCCTTACTCTTTTAGCCAGAAGTCTACTTAGAATTGTGTAATCGACATTTAGTGGTGATATGGGCCTCTAATTCCACAGGTCTTCTTTGTCCCCCTCCCCACTATATATGTTGATTATTACATTTCTCCATGTAAAAGAATTTTATGATATAGCGACTTCAAAATGGGGTATAGTCCTTTGCTAAATTGCTGGTAGAACTCTGGAGTGAGTCCATCCGATACTGGGGACACCCCTTTTGCCAAGGATTCAATCGGTTTTTTTTCCCTATCTCCCTGCCTTTTATGAAACATTCACATTCATATATATAATTACATATGTTTTTTTATATCTAAATTTTGTGACTTATACAGTTTGCTGTTAAAGATTCTTAATTTTTTTCTAAAATTTCGTCCTTTCTCAGATCATAGTATTCCCTTCTTTTAATTTGTCAACACGTTTTTGCTTGCCCCTTTTGATCTCTTCTCTTTCATACCTTTAGCTTTTTGGTATATTTCTGAAACTTTCCCGGCCCGTATTTTCCTTCCATGATCTTTCTCTTCTTCTATTTTCTCCAACTCCCGTCTCGCGTTTTGCTTGTTTTCTGCGTCTTCTATATTAATTTTCATTATCTTCGATAGTTCTTCGTTCTTTTTATCTATTTTTTTCTTGCCTTATTATATAGTTAACTTTTATCTTCTTTATAATTTTCGATTTGAGCTTTTCCCAGTCTTGCCGTATGTTTCAGTTCGGCACATCAATGAATATTGATAATTCTGTTTTTATTATATCTATGTATTTTTTTTTTATCTTTGTAATATGGAGTTGTTTAACTTCCGTGTACCCCCTTCCAATTTTTCTCGTTTTTTGACTGACAAGTTTATAGCTATAATATTGTGATCCGAGTATCTTATTTGACGTAATTATGCAGCCTCCCACGTGTTTAATTCCATCACTGGATATATAAAATTTCTATAGTCAGCTTGTTTGATCTTTCCCATACTCTTATGTATATTCTTTCCTTAATAGATTTCAAACTCTATAACCATCAATTAATTAGCGTTTCGTAGTCTTTTCCTCATTCCATCAAGCAGGAAGTCTTTTTTGTAAGACATGTGATCATATCAATCTCATCCTGTACCCAATTAAAATCACATCCGAAAATAAGATTTTCCATAGTATAAATTTGAATATATCCCGATAATGGTTCTATAAATTCGACCTTTTTAGCATTATACTGCGAAGGAACATAGACGTTCAAAATATGCCATTCATTACATTTAATGTGCAGTAGTCTGCCTTGGAATTAGTCGTTTATGGTTGCTGTCTCACTGTAGTTTTGAGTCATTTATTTTTATAATAGTTGCTACTCCCGCTTTTAGTTTCCCTTTATTACTACTGGTTAGAACTATAGCATTTCAGTTTTCTTCTATCAAGGCCTTCATCTCATTACTCATGTTACGCTAATCTTTGTAGTAAAATGACACCATATTCCTTTTATTCAAATTCAATATATCTCTATTTTATCCTCGTTTATTCCATTTACGTTACACTGCCCACTCAGACGTTTTTTCCTTCCATTTTTTCGTGGGGATTGGTGCATAAATCTTAACTATTAGTTTTAAATCATTTTGGGGTATTTTTATTAGTTACGACCGTTTCCGGCCACGCCATCTTTTAAATTTTCCTAGCTTTTTTCGTTTTCTTCCTGATTACTTTTCCCTTCGAAGCTGTCCGTTAATCTTTCTACACTTTGTCCATCCGTACTGTTCTGTTCATCGTCCTCACTCGTGACTCCATTTTCTGTTGTGCTCGATTCTATGCTAGTGTTATCCTAGTCCTGTCGTGAGTCGTCGTCCTGTTATTTTTTATTTCTTTTTCTTGTAGCTTAAGATCGTGGTTCGGGTTTTAGGAGTCTTTTGAGGGTTCTCATTTTCCGGGATTTGATCCTCCTCCTGAGACCATTCTCTCCGGAGTTCGGTTTCCTGCGCTTTCTTTTCTTCTGTACAGGCGTTGAAGTTAACGGATTCATCTCCAGTGATATCTACCGGTTTATCTTCCTGCGGGATTTCACCTTCATTTGAGGATTCACACCCATCCACGTCATTGTTCATCGAATGACTGGTTCTCTGTTTCCAAGGGCATATCTTTCAGAATATAAAACTTATTCATTCTGTAAGAGAAGTTTTCCCCAATATCCTCCTCCTTTAAAGGAGTTTCAACACTATAGCTACTAATTTTGAAATTTTCTCATTCAAGGTCTTTGCTGGGGTTTGTGTCCCCCTCATCAGTTTGATTAGGTTTCCTCAGGATACTTTGGGAGTGAATTTCGTATGTTTGTTCTCCGGGATGGGCATCCGTATTGAGAGGTTCTTCATAGGAAGTGCTTATATTGAGTTGATTTTCGCGCTCATATATTCGTACTTAACCCACCCCTAAAGGGCCATATTCTCAAGCTGTGGAGTTTCTCGCTCTAATTGAGGTCTCTACCTCTTTACTGAAATAACTTTCTCTTGTCAGTGGTCAGTTCTCTCTCTCTCTCTCTCTCTCTCTCTCTCTCTCTCTCTCTCTCTCTCTCTCAGCAGCAGGGAGGGTAAACCCTACAACTTTTTGGCTTAACTATATAGACCTTATTTTTTGAAATTAAGGGTTCTTACGAAGACTGAAAACAAAAGTTTTTGTCTTAATAATGAAAACTTCTCTAATTGACCATATTTTTTCTGATTTTTTTCACGTACTGGTCACTTAATTTTTTGTCGTCCACCCTCCCTGCTGCTATGAATTAAACAGCCATTATAGATATTATCAATAATGAGTATTGGAGAACCACACTCAGCTAAATTAGCTCGAGAGCGACTAGAGGCAATTAAAAATATCTACCTGTTCGTGATTCTGTTAAGCAACAACTACAATCGCGTCAGGAGTCTCAGGTGGAATTTACAGAAGGTACAGAAAAATTATTTAAACCGATTGTCGAACCAACGAAGAAAATTGTTACAGCAACTGAGGCAACACAAAGAGCTCTTGAAACATTACCTGCTGATATTGCTGGTCGTATTCAAGCTGCTCAACCACCACCACAAGCACCACAAGCAGCTCAACCACAACCACAACCACCAAGAACCAGAATTAAGATAATAGATAAATTTACGCCTGAAGGTATTGCTGCTATCAGGGATCCAAACCAATTATTTGATATTGCCGCGTTTGGATATTATGAAAGAAAAAAATATGTAAAACCAGAATATATTAAATCATTAAGCTCTGCTAATTGGATCAAGGATATATATCGTATTTCTACTGGTATTCCAGAAATCAGATCTAATAAAGATATTATAGATTTTAACAGATTTGATGAGGATATACATAAATATATAAAAGAAACTGAACAAAGCAAATTATTATTGCAACAATCACAATTTGAATTATCACCAGTATCATCACCACATCTTAAACTACCATCACTACAAAAACCACTACCACGACTGCAACCACTACTACAACGACACAGGATGCTACATCGACATCAGGAATTACAACGACAACGAGAACAACAAGAACAACAAGAACAAGAACGACAAGAAACAATAAAACGATTACGAAAACAACAAAAAACACCAAAAGAAGAATTTGCAACATTACCACCATCACCACAACGAGCACAACAACTACAACAAGAGCTACAACAACGAGAACAAGAACGACAAGAAACAATGAGACGATTGAGATCACCACGACAAACTGAAGACGACGTATTTCAAGACGACCCTGGCGCAACTGGAAGTGGTCTAGGAAGTGGTTTTATTACCTGTCCTAATAACGTTCTTGCTGATGTTGATCGATTAGAAATCCTCATTGGAGGAAAACGAGCTGGTAATAATTCCCCAGAAATCATTAATGAAGTAGCTGATATTTGTAAACGATTATTTACAGGCGGTATCATGGATATTGATGTATATCGGTCTCTCATTAATGAAATCGCCGATGAGTATCATAGTGATTAAGTATGTAATTAGTGATAAAGTCACTTAATAATAAAATGATCATACACAATACTCGTGGACCTACCATGGTCAGGGTAATAAACTCTCGATTACCGGTATACAAAACGACCTACGGAGATGGATTAGGTGATGTTATTCAGGGTCTGTTTAGAAGGATAGCCCCAAAAGCAATACCGATTGTAAAGCAGCTAGGAATGAAAGCTATTGATGTTGTTCGTGAAAAGGGTATAGGCGCTGTTGGTAATCTCGCTAGCAAAGCGTTTTCAGCAATTAAAGATAGACTAGCACGATTAATACGCAGACCACAAGCGGCCCGACCTAAACCTGTGAAATTACCTAGCACCGAAGTGATGCCTGCAAGTGTAAGTAAAATAATAAATCAAGCCGCTAATCAAAAACTAGCGGAGTTAGCTGATATCCCGATGTCGGAAAAGGAAAAAAATATAACCGCTAGTCTCATAGCAGGAAGTGGTCTTCGAGTTAGACGAAGACGATAATAATAAAGATGCTTAAGCGCGTATCTGACCCCGCGTTTGACATGGATGCACCAGTACTCAAAGATGAGTCTGTGCGCGATTATCAGTATTATTCTTACGACGCACGAATTCCAAATCAGCGTGGACGAATTGAACTACAGGTTCAGGATACAAGTAGATATTTCTTACCCGCTGAAGCATTTATTGAAGTAGAAGGTGAAATTTTAGATAACGCTAATCCTGCAGCACCAGTAGCATATGGAGCTGATATTAGGGTTGGTTTTGTTAATAATGGTATTATGGCGTTATTTGATAGCGCTACGTACATGATTGACGGAAAAAATATTGAATCAATTCAGAAGGACGTCGACGTTGCCACGACGATATTGGGTCTTGCGAGATACAGCGACGATTACTCAAGATCAGCTGGTCTATCAATGATGTTTGTCAAGGATACTTCTGACCACCCTGACAGTAGAAATCAGGTTTTTCGACAAACCAATAATCGAGCTGCTCCTCCTGCTGCTGCTGCTATTGAAGATCTACCTTTTCCAAATCCAGAATTTAACTTAGGATTTACAGCACGTCGATCAATGTTAAGCGGTAATAGGAGAGCATTTTCATGTGCGATTCCACTGTCACATATTTTTGGATTCTGTAGAAATGTCAGAAAAGTTATTTTCGGAGCCAAACATACAGTTGTACTTGTACGAAAAGGCGATGATAATGATGCATTATGGAGACCCATTGGTAATGCTGGTATAGTAATACTAACAAAACTTTCCTTGTGGATGCCAGTGATGACTCCGTCAATATCTGAAGAAGACCGGTTGTTATCTTTTATGAGTCAAGGCGGTAAATCAACGTTATCATGGTTAACTATGACCACAGATGCTATCCAGAGTAATATTAATGGTTTATTTACGTGGCAAATAGCATCACAGCAAGGTGTTTCTGCACCGCGACATATATTTATTGCGTTTCAAGATACTGCACGATTAAACACACAATTACGAAATCAAATGGTGTTTGATAGACTCGGTGTTTCTGAGGTTTCATTAAGGATAAATGGACATCAAGAACCATCCGAGGTTATTTACTGAATTTCGATCAAAATCATGTAGCACGTGCATATCATCGATTAATGTCGTTCATGGGACGTGATCAAAATATTGATACTGGTTTACAAATATCTCAGTTAGATTTTACAACGCTGTATCCGATTCATTACTTTTCTCTAGAACATTTAGATTTAACAAGACAATCTGTTGTAGATATTCATTTTCGAGCTCGTGTGACAATAGGAGCTATTGCAAATTACAGAGCAATTGCTGTTATACTCAGCGATAAATCGATGTTACTCGAAGGTGTTGGTGGACGAATGAGAGTTATTGATGCTCCAGTAGAAAACATGTAATTAGATCATCTATAATATTAATAATGTCATATCATCACGTTAGTGTGAGTCTGACTCCTGGTCAGATTAAAAAACTGCAATCAGCATCAAAAAATAATCATGGAATAAAAATATCGCTAAAGCGAGAACAAATGACCGGTGCAAATAAACTATCGTTGACCGAGCGTCAGTTTAAAAACTTTAATGACGCTAAAAAATCAAATAAAGGCGTCAAACTTAATCTTTCTGCGGGCGCCATCAAAAATATCGCTAAATCGGGTGGTATATTTCCACTTCTCGCAGCTATACCAACATTAATAGCAGCTGCAGCACCAGCTGTTGCAAAGGCAGCTGCATTAGGCGCTGTTGGAACAGCTGCTGGAATGGCGTTAAAGAAAGCAACCGGACAAGGAATCAAAAAAAAGGGAAGAGGTTTAAGATTACCAGGGACTCCACATTCATGGTACGGAAAGGGTCTAAGATTACCAGGGACAGTTTACTAATATCACCTATGTCCAATTTTGATTTACTTAATGCTGCTAAGCAATTAAAAATAAAAAATTTCAGGGGTGTTTTTATGCGCGATCAATTACCTAAAAAACCAAACAATATTGAAACCGGTATCATTAATCTCGATAAAAACTCTGGCCCAGGCACGCACTGGGTAGGATATGCAATTGATCCACGTGGAATTATTTATTTTGATTCGTATGGATTAGCACCACCAAAAGAATTTCTTCATTATGTTAGCAATAATGCTGCTCCAATCTGGTATTCAACGCTACCAACACAAAAAATAACTGATCCTCCAATATGCGGTCGTGAAACCCTCGCTGTGCTTGATGCTATATCAAAATCAACAGCACCGCCTCATAAAGTCGTGCACGCGTTCACTACACTACGTCATAACACTTAAACTGATATCAGTAAATATAATGGTAGATATTTATGGAAGATCTACTCGCAAAGATAAGGAGAAGGTCGATTTATCTAAATATGCAACAAACATTTCTAAATTTTCGTAGAAATGTAAACAGAAATATTAACGAATTTTTTGGAACTCCACCAACTGTTATTATTAATCTCGCTGACATTAACACAAAACTCAAAGATATCATTAGTGGTATTCCTAATATTATTCAAAAAACTAATCTCGTTAAAATTCCTCACGGACGAGCTAACAATATCGTGTACACAGTCGCATCAGGAAAAGCAACATGGACACCGGAAAATAACACCCTTAAACATACCGCAGAGGTCACTGGTGTATATAGATTATCTGTGTTTAGCAGTGCAAAATTTACTGTATTTACCACATTTACATGGCGTCATTCAACCGATAGTTTTTCTGGAACTGTATCCATAATATTAAATAAAGATGTCGAGGAAACGTTTATGCTGATAGCGGATGATAAAAAGTTAACCACAGCAGATTATTGGTGGTGTATTGAATTTGTAGCTGAAACTCCTCAATTAGTTACCTAGATAATTATAATGAATCAAGTGTCTTTTATTGATGTTCAACGTCACAGATACGCTCAAGCATGTGAGTGTCAAACTAAACTAAAAAATATCATCGACGATTACACGATAAAGGTAAAAAAATATCGTCGACGTATGGTCGTTATTGATATAATGGTATACTCGGTTTCTGCTGTTATTGCTGGAACTGGATTATTACTATCAACAATAACGATGACAGCGCCTGCAGTTGTAACAATTATAGTTTCAACAGCAACAACATGCGCAGGTATTTTCAGTATTATCGCTAAGAAAATATCTACATGTACGAATAATAAACTAAACGAGTATATAATGAAATTGCACACAGCAACAGCCGCATACACTAAATTATGCTCGTATATTTCAGCGTATCTCAGTGATGGTAAAATATCCGATGAGGAGTTTGTAACGATAATGAAAACCTACGATGAAGCGTTCATAATCGCTAATGACAATAACGGAAAGATGGAGAATTAAATAATAACGATAATAATAATGTCAGAGTCGCGCGAATTACTTCAGCAGATCGTAGCTAATACAACACCGTCAAAAACTACGATGATATCATTAAGTTCA
>JAECUM010014639.1:0-48226 GCA_016617855.1 Megalonaias nervosa
TATGCATATATATATATATATACACACACACACACACACACACTATTTGTATGCTCAGATTATGCTTTTTTACCACTTATATTAGTAATCATTACACTTATACATCTCTGGGGCTTGGCATGTAAGAACGTACAACAAAGCAGTTCAGGTTCACATTTAAAATAATTTCCCTTTGATTGGGTAC
Organism: Megalonaias nervosa; assembly: GCA_016617855.1. Lineage (NCBI taxonomy): Eukaryota > Metazoa > Mollusca > Bivalvia > Unionida > Unionidae > Megalonaias > Megalonaias nervosa. The sequence continues at coordinate 185 of JAECUM010014639.1, forward strand.
CCAAGTAACTGATCATTAGGATCGACGGGTAGCCAGTTGACATTTCCTAACTTTTGACAACTTTACTGGCAAGCGAGTTAATGTCTTCATGCAGCCTTGGGGACAACACAACACAAGGCAGTGCTGCACAGAGCATCCAAAAGGCAGGAGACAGCATGTTCCACTCCCTCCAATGAAAGTAATAGGACATAATGCACTAGGTTACTTCAACAGTTTCGCCACCTCGACTTTGTGCTCTGCACTGTACTATATTTTCCTTGAACACTTGTACTACTGCAATAGAAGTTTTATCATGTGCTCAAGTAACTCATGAAAACATTATCCGGTTAACCTGGAATAAGCTGCACCAGGGAATATTCTGTTCTAGATCTTGTCTCTCATAAACTTTTGGTGTACATTCATTAACTGCAAGCATTTATTACAATAAATACCTACATTTTCTCAATTACTTCTTTCCAAACTTACAAATTATTAATTACATGGCAAATTGTGTATTTGCATAAATTTAGCCACTTCTGTCAACCTTAAAATATATTAAATCTTCCTCACTGTATGGAAAGATTTAACATCAAAAATGTTACCCTAACAACTGTCCAACACTTTACATTGCGACTCGGCTAATTATCACAAACTCTGAATGTTTTAATTATCAGACACTTTGTTTCAAAAAAGATACTGTCATCTTAGTTTTATCACCTTTTGCAACTTTGGACATTGCTAGCAGTAACACAGACATGGTGGATATCCACTAATGACAAGTTGAAGGTGTATTTTTCATAAAGTCTTTTTTTGACAAAATGTACTTCCAGGAGGGTGCACTTAGTCAAGAATTGGGGGACATGGACAAAAAAAATTGTGGGGAAACCCATGAGCCTGTACTCCATGTGCAACACTGATAAACTGCATCCAGAGAGTACTGGTAATTTCCAATACTGCTTACAGTATATTCTGATTTAAAACATAAATTCACATCACCCCTAAAATTCAAAGAAATAAGACACTGAGAGGGTTGGAGTGAGGTAAATTATCAGATTGTAATTTTCATGATTGCTGTAATTAATTGTCCTATACGTACAGCTGTGTTTTAAGCTATGGTACAAAATATGCAGTTACTTGCATCCAGTGCCTACATCACCACCACCCCATAGGGGTCAAAAAGTTGGGGCTTGTGAGGCAAAAATTGTGGTGTGTTGTGTAGGTAAGAAAACCTACCTTTGGAATCAGAATTTATTGCTAGGAATTCAACAAAGTCTTGTTCCCGCTTACAAATTTTGATCCTTGTTTGGGAATTTCATACCTCACACCAGTATATACGATACATTAAATGAACAGCACCCACACCAGAGCCAGCAAGACATAAATGGTGAATGTATATTAACAAATGGAGTTGAGCACTTACGCAGTGAAGCCATTGATCATATTGGAGTATCTAAGCATAACAATATCTAGCCAGCCGACTCTCCGTCTCCTGCCAGTTGTTACACCAAACTCACGACCACGGTCTACCAGCAGATTTCCAAGCTCCTGAAGGAAAATTAGAATATCATTGCAACCTTGTCATCACACACCTCTTATGTTGTATTTTAGGTGCATTCTGGTTAAGTTAGTGAATCCATTCCTTCACTTTCAAACATTCTTACATTTGAGGCGAAATGTTAAGTAGAGCTAAAACAGTTCAGTTCTGCTTCCTTTTCCACATTAATCCTGGAGCAGTACTGAAAATTATGCCAGACACAAATTCTGAGCATGTTTTTCATGCAAATGCTGACAACACTCTGCTAAAAACAATTTAAACACATCCCTTTAATTGAAATTTTGAAATATCTTCTGAAGATGCCTGAGATCCCTTTGAGAAAACCAGCAAAATCCTCCTCCTACTCTTCATCAATTATTTACTATCAGATCCTGATGCAATTATTTACTATCTGATCCAGATGCAAATATTTACTATCAGATCCTGATGCAATTATTTACAAAAGATGTTAAGATGTTAACTCAACTTACAGAACACATTTCAGATTCGGAGAGTTTTGTCACCATGGATGTATCTCCATTTATTTCAGTGCAGATGTTACAGTGGTGAGTACGATCCATGATGTATATATTTGTATCTTTTTTTTCAACTGCACATGAATCCATATCAAGCAAATGCATGTTATGATGTACACTAGCCTGCTGCATCATATAAAAATTGCATGATTTAACATTGTACTAGCCATACATGATATTGTTACAAATTGCAAATGTTTGTGCATAGGGAGGAAAGTATAATTTGAAAGTTATAAAGCATGAAAAGATTAAATATTTTTGAACTAGACTGTAATTATGAAAGGTAATTACTTTCTAAAGTTGAAGGCTGATTACAACCAGAAAGGGTCAGCTCCTTCCTATAGCAGATCTGCTAAACCTAAACAAACCTTTACAGTAAGGCAATTTATTTGTAAGTCAGAGATATTTTCATCAAGGTATAATGAAATAACTTACGTTGTTGACTTGGAAAACATGCATTTAACAAGGACTATTACCTGAGACTGATGCAGCAAAGGCAAATAGTGTGTTCAATAAAAACGTCTGTAAGGCACACTTAGACCTTGATGACCCCAAGTACAATTTTTAGAACTGCAGTTCAAAACCCCACAAAGTTCAATAGTTTCTTGCTAAATCACTTAACTTAACATTATCTTTGGGGTTTTAACTTAACATTATCTTTGGGGTTTGGGGGGGTTGGGGGTTGGTTCAATTTCATGTGGCAATCATCTCTCTTACAACAAGGCATCCTCAAATCAACAAGACATGTCCAAAACTTCCATGTCTTTTTTCCAAGAATGTTAATATTCCTTTTCATACTTCTGTCTAGCATTATAAGAGGTTAATTATCTCTTTTGCCTTTCAAATGTTTCCATTTGTTGGATGCCATTTATAGAAAATACTATAAGCAACAGCTTGATTATGAAAACATGTTTGCATTAAAAATATGGGCAGTTTAAAAAATCTGAGACACTCCTGTAAAGTTAGTCTTATTGCCTAACCAACTCCACTGAATCTAATATGAAACTCCAGATTAAACGTGGATAAACCAGTATCTGGATTTGACTATATCATATTTCTGTAATTTTAGTAGCAACCCCAGTGCAGGGCATATATCCCTTAGAATTGTCCCCGTTTTACATGGTCACTGCACTTTTTCCACATGTTAGTAACTTTCTGTATTAAAGACTGATATAAAATATATATGAAATAAAAACCAATAAAATTATCTTTCTAAATATGTATTACTTGTTAGTGTTATTTATTTGGATTTACACTTTATCGCAGGTTGAGAAGTAAATTACAGGTAATTTACGCTTCCCGCACAAAATCAATACTGCCTTGACCTGCGTGTAACGTGTGGTTCATTTGGAAAATTATGCGACTGGGTTAATAACTATGAATATTCATGAAAATTTCCAGCCAATCAGAAAATTGAATGATGGTTAGTGCGGAATTTGAAGAATTAAAATATCACAAGCCATGCTGAAGATATAGTGATGCAAATTCAAGTGCCGATTGTGCGCGATCCTCAAAGTTTACAAACATTCTTCACACGACATTAGATTGTACATATTCTCATCTTTAATTTCATGTATAAAACGTCTGTCGCAAAGGAGATTTAGTGGCCGGATTTTGCTTTAAAGGTAAGGACTTTTGAGTTTTTGTACTTCGCTGAGCATGTACTATGGATGCCATCTTGAATATATTACGATGTTAGTAAACAAACGTTTGTAACCAGTAGTTTAAGGCCATATCGATTAGTAAATGTCCATAACACAGTGTCTACAACTTGTGGCTAATAAATACATGGTTCTAAATCGAGTTTTATCATATATTCTTTTATTTTAAAAGCGACGTCTTTTGAAAATTTGTCGAGACGACCGTTCTTCATAACCATGTGATATCGCAGTTAACATCGAATTTAGTTTACTTGTTCAAATCGTTTATACAAAACCAAAAAAAAATCTTTTAAATGATGTGTGAAGAACTACTTTACAGACTAAGATGTGTTTCATCAACAATGAAAACAATTTACAACTCAATTATTTCAACCGAATGGTGACATTTATATTAAAGTAGGAAGTAAAATATGAGATTTTCCAATTACCATGACAATAATTGAACTTGAAATTTTATGCATAATCCATGATTAGTAAAGCCTTGGATTTGATACATAGTTACCGGCATTAACTTTATTAAAATCTCTATTTGAATGGTTTTGCTGTGGAGAAAAGAAACATTTTTGATTTAACACCATATATTAACATGTTGCTGTGTGTGTTAGCACACAAAATATTACAAACAAAATTTAAATATTGGTGAGATTTTTCTTGAAATAACTTTCCCTGTTGTAAACGTACATCTTTAATAATTGCAGATACGAGTCCAGCATGTTGTTTTACATAAAGCTGGAAAGTTTTATGAATTTATCATTAAAAGTAACAAAATTACATCAATTTATGTCCACTTTCCTTTTTTTCTGGTGCCATGGATTTATCACGTGTGACAATATTATTATAAGGAAAAAGGTGAGCAAATTGATAGAAAATTGGCAACTTTAAAATGTCATAAGTTTACTTCTAGTAGAGATATTTTCAAAATTTAAACTGTTCTATGCTGCTTGAGATGAGATCTATCATTTAACAGTGTTTTAAAAGCAATTAAATGACAATGAAGAATCAGCTGGGGTTGCTAATTTTAGCTATTATTCCGCAAGTCAGTAATTTAAATGCTATTTCAGCAAGACTTGCGGTCAAGTCTTAAGGGTTGGCAGATCTGCTAAAGCACCCAGTCCAGATGAAGTATGATGCCATATTACTTACACTGGTTTCCTCCTTGGATTCTGACAATGGCATCACACAATAATTATATTTCAAACATTGAGGCCTTTTATGATGAACAGGAGTAGTAACTCAAGTATCTCAAAAAGAACATTTTGGGCTTGTTTATAAAAAAATACATAAAAAAACCATTTCAAATGGACACTACAGTGAAAGGCAATATAAAAGATAAGAATGGTTATTAAAAAAAAAAAAGACCTCAGCCAGCAAAATGAACCATACAATCACATCAATAAAAAATAGCTGTATAAATACAGTATTTTTGGGTCAAGTCGAACTTGCCAATTTTGTAAGTATTCCATCTTTCTTCTATATGCAAGTTGATGTGGAGTATACAATGAAGCCAGGTCAATACCCTGGATTTATCTTTTCTGCTAGTAATGTCCGGTTTCACAATTTTTAATAGTATCCCTGTACGCTCTTCCAGAATAATTGGGAAATAGCAGTCAATGACACTAACATGCTTTATTCATTTAAGTTTTTTTGGATTGAATGTATTATATAATTGTTCCGTTGTGAACGATCACCTGCTTAACGCGACCAGCGACCACGACGTAGTGGTAAAATATGCATTTCGATACTGCTATGAATGGCTGCATTGCAAAAACAGGGATAAACTCCACCAGCCTTTATTTAATCCAATGACCATTTATACGTTCTAAAAAAAAAAAAAAAGGCTATCAGTTTCAGAAATTCTTTAGGTATACTTATAGTGTTTCATATTTCCATTGTAAACCAGACTAAAGTACCTGCAGAGTATTCCAGCACTTAGCCTGGTTCCTGGCCTGACCGTAGCAGGAACATTGTAGCTACTGCCAATATGTATGATTAGTACCCAGTATCCAGCTCTATGTACGACCGTATTGCGAGAACAGACAGAAACCACTGACCATTATGTAATCATTTGCAATAACAATCGCTTGAATAGTATTGATTGATCTGCTCAAAAACACGAATGGAAAAAAACAAAAAAAAAGGATTCTGGCAACCAGTTTGTATAGAGTGACAGATGGTACAGTCTGTAAACCAGGCTTATGTACATGATGCAAATTTGCCATTGTAGTGCTAAAATTAAGGTAGTTGTCGCGTATATTATTTGTCTTTAGAGTTAATCCTTATTGCCTGGGGGTGATTTAGGTCTTTGTCTATTAAACCAGCAAGTGATAATCGTTTGAGGGTTGTTCTTGCTGTATGTTTAACATCATTTTTCAGCACAAGATAGGCAATACATGGCGGCTTGTATTAATGGTGGAGGAAGAACCTGGGAAAACCCCAGAAAGAACCACCAACCCACGAGAACCTACTGGCAAGCTTTCTCACATTCACACATTGGCCAAACCCAAGACTCGAACCCACGAAGACAGAGGTGAGATGGCAGTGATCTGTAACAGTGAGCGCTTCAGACCACTCGGCCACTCTGGGCCCCTAATCGTCTGAGGGATTCGATTCATAGTGTTCAAGGTTTGTGATGTTTGCTTTTGAGTTTTTTCCCCCCTGAATGTTACAGTGATTACAACCCAGTCTCCAAACTGTCGTCTATTCAAGTTGGTGCAACCAAGTTGTACACTTTGTTTATAGAGTTAATCCACGTATGTCTTCTTTGAATGAAGCCACTGACCTTTGTCTATGAGTAAATGATTCTGTTTCTGGATGAGATAACTGTTTCTTTCAGTAACTGTTAGATATTCAATGCACATGTAGAGATTTGTCATATTTTCCCGAAAAGCCATGTCAAAAAATGTCTATATAGTCGATATTACAACTGAGCACTCGTAATGTTAACACCTAGTACCTTAAAAACAATGGAAGAACCTCCAACTAAAATGTGACCAATCTTAACACTGGAGAAAATAATTACTGTAACAAAGAAGTGGAAATGAGCAGACCACTCACAAAATAGTGGTTTAAACATCGGTAAAACAAATTTATGGTTTTATAAAGGAAAAGGAGTAAATCAAAACAATTGCTAATACATGTACATGTGATCTTCAAATGTAAATGTGATTTCATGTTTAATGATAGAAGGATATCTTTATTGCTATCTAATTTTGTTTTCAGATGAATGCATACAATATTTTGGCAAGAACTATTGATAAAGAATAGAATATATGTCCAGTGATTGTGGTTATTTTTCTTTAAATTGTTCTGAAACTGGACCTTGGAAACTGGTCTTTTTGTACAAAACTGTAATGAGAAATCACCTGTCTTGACTGACCGTTTTTTTGTTGGCAGAAGGGATGGTCTCTTATAACAGGTTTTACTGTATGATAATTATATGTTTTATCAATGGTATTTTATAAATATTCCTGGAACATCAGAGTTAATATGGATTACATCCCTTTATAAGATCAATTATATCAATGAAAAAGAAGTAATCACTCCAGTGCATCAAATAATATACTGATAAACCAAATAACAATGGAACTATGGCTAAAATGTGGTCAAGGAGAATGAGGTATGGTGGGGATCAATAAAGCAAAGTTCATTAACATTTTGTTCCTTTTTACAAAAAAAGAGGAACAAATATTATGCTTTGCCCAAGTATAGTACACTATAGAGTATCGACTGTAACTACTATATGGCCACTGAATTGTGAACTCTGTTTTATTTCATGTTGGAGAAATCAGAAATACAAGCATATACAATATAAAAACAATCATCTCAGTTCGTAAAAATTTATTGGCATGGTAACTGAACAAAAACTGGTACATCCATGTGACCTGTTTTCCATTTTGCTGACAACATCTCAGAATCACAGCATTCTCGGTACATTATCATAAAGCAATTTGAATATCATAATCCATACAAGTCAATTCACAGTATAATATGAAGCCCAGACTTCAATTTAAAGTCAAGGGCTACTGTACAGGGAATTTCATTTATTCAGGGCTTGTCTGGAGCAACATTAACTAGAAATGTGCTCCTGATGAACAAACGCCTCTGCAATGTCCTGATTTTGGTTTGATGATGCTGTACCAGTTCTTTAAGACACAGTCACACACAAACATACACTAGTGCAAGTCTCAAACAAAACAATGCCCAAGAAACTGACCTGCACAACTTCATCACTGAAGAATGAAATATAGGTCAGTGACCTAATTTTAGTAGGCCATCTTCTGATATGATAACCCTATCTACACCTTGCAGATATTTCTGTGCTTCCAGTCTGTGAATTTCATTGGATGCGGCCGCAAGCCACTGCATCAAATCAAAATTATGTTGTTAAAATTTGAACACTGCTCCTACATGATTGAGACAAAGGGTGCATGCAACTTGAATGGACTGATAAATAAGCAATTTTCCAGTGCCTGTCTGTGTTTGCACAAATACGTTTCACTCAAATACACCTGTAATGGCTTCCCTCTGGTACAGTCATACTTTCAAATGTTAAACTTAGTGTCCTTTTTTAGTCCATTATCCCCACCATTTTCAGCCAATGTACAATGCACCATGCTATTAGTTAGCTGGCATTACATAATAAGGGAGGCAACTCATGATAGATGTTGCTAGAACAAAACACCAATATACCTGTTCTATCCACCAAGGTGTAGATAGGGTTATTGAAACATTGGCTAGCAAAGATGTGAGTAGGCTGGTGTTCAATTTACCAGAATGAATCTAAAAAGATGCATGACACTGTGGCAAATGATGGCCAAGAAAATGATCTAACCTCAAAAGTACAAAGGTAATATGCCCCTTCCATATATATATATATATATATATATATATATATATATATATATATTGTTACTTGTAGGCTTGTACAAATGTAACAGAAGAAAAGAGTGGAGTCAACAAGCTTTGTATATTTTAACAAAATAATTTATTTCCCTAGAAAACAATGTAAAAATTGATAAATAGGACTTAACGGTTTGTGAATATAATCCAAAATATAATCCTAAGAATGAAAAATACAAGTCCTATCACTAAATAGTTCTATTAGAATCCAGGTTCGAATCTTGACGATATACAAATATGGAAGGCGACAACAGATGTGGTCCATGTACGAATATCAACAATTCCTCAACTGAATCACAGTTTTTGTTTCTGAATAATTCCAGAATAAATTTCCATGAATATCTTTCAGAATTTTTTTATAAGAAAGTCAACTTGTTAAGTTTCCAGGAGAATAAATTATTAAATCCAAAAAACAGATGAAAAACAAACAATCTGGCAACAAATAAATAAAAAACACCTTGTTCCTTCAAGATCTTAAAACGACTCTCACAGAAAAATATTAAGAATGCGTATTTAAACCCCCAAAACATCATTTCAAGTCTCGCGAGATGGGTCATGTGGTCTCTTACTACAAGAAATCTATCACGTACACCAGTGTAGCCCCACTTAAGAACCAATAATAAATAAACATTGTTTACACATGGTGATCACGCAAGGAAAGTATGGCCTTGATACTGACCAATCATTTTATCTGCCTGTTTACGATCTTCCCAAACCAAGACGAACTAGGTTAACTAAAAATAATTCTCATGTAACACGTTTTACGTCTTAAATAAACATTTACTAAAAGAAAATATTGAATTACTGAAAAAGAATTTCGAATCCTTTCAATAATCATTACAATAAAATCTAATGAAACAAAAAATAGAATAAAAAAGAATTTTAAAACTAACATACAAGCAATTTAATTACATATATGTAACAACATATATATATATATATATATATATATATAAAATTAAATGACATTTCTGTAAGACTGTGGAATCGGGTTTTAACAATAGTTGTCGACCTGAGCAAACTTTTTAAGCCCAACAATCATGCCGCTTTAAGTGATATACTCACATTATTGAGTTCTGTAGGAAATCCTCCAGATCCCACTCTGGTCAAGTAGGCTTTAACGACGCCATAGACTTCTCCTATCTGATGTGGGGGAATACCTAGCCCTGTACACACCCCTCCTACACTGCAGTTGGATGATGTCACATATGGGTAAAGTCCTAAAACACATCAAACAAATGACGTTTTAAGTTATAGATATGGTCTCCAGCATGATTTAAGTAATAGTTTTGTTTGCATTTGTATCAGTTGTGTATCATCGTAACTATAAATATTTTAATATCACATGCCAAGCAAATCAGCAATACCGACATCATAAAAAAAGGAAAACATAATTTATCAAATCCTCGTCTGATTCACCATTATGAATATACCTGGATTATAAGCAGTCAATTCAACTGTAATCAACACAGACCCCAACTGACCGTCACATAATGTGCGAGCAGATCAGGGTTTCTGCAGTTTGTTCTACTTATTAATCGTAACAAACTGCATAGATTCAGATACACAGGTGCATTATGCAATGATAAATCTAGGTCTATGTATATAGGTACCCCTTTACAACAAATGGTTATCTCATCAGGAAAAGGTTTAATAATGATTTATTGCACAGAAGCCTGTGCAGATTTCATGATCACTGGGCAAGGAATATGGAGGGTTTTAATCAGTAACAAGTGGCACATCTGCTTTTAAAGTAATCATGAATCTCTCATTGCTACCAGGACAATGTTTATATTTCAGATCAATGAAATGTGGAAGTTAATATTAAAGCCAAAGTTACATATTGCGAAAAATTTAACTATTTTTTCCCCCAGTAACTACACCAAGTAGGCCAACTACTGATGCCAACCAACATGTATTGACTGAAATGCACCACATATACTAGCTTATAAGTCAAGTCCAACTGCAAACTGCAGAGACCCAGAACTGCCAGCACATATTGCTCATGCAGATCTGGGTCTGTGCAGTTTGTTAGAAGTAATCAGTAAAACAAACAACATATACCCTGGTCTGCAGGTGCATTATGCTATGGCAGATAATGATCTTTGTTGTTTGGAGTTTGACTGACTTATAAGCAAGTACTTATGGTACTAATACTGTGGTCAAAGCATTGAAAACAGGTTTTCATGGGGGTGAGGTCAATGTTTAGAATCAATATGATATAGCTGATCTATTTTATGTGCCAGGATCATTACGTTGACAAATTGTCAATATATGATTGCATCATCACCTTGTAGTGTATTTGCTGGTGAATAATGTAAAGTGTGAAGCCCAATCGTCCACTGCATGCAAACCCATCTGATTAAAGCGAATAGAAAAGATCCTAAACTACCTGAACGTCATGTGACGGCAGATCTATGTGTATATCAATGTCTGTAGTTGTGTGCATTAAATTATTCAAAATATGCGACAAAGTATTAGTGAGATCACACTTATTTTCTTAATAAAATAACCTGTTGTATAGATAGCTGCCTGGTCCCACAAATGATCCATTTTGAAGTTACACTGGCTCCAGAAACAAACCAACTATGAAAGGAACACTGTTGCCAGTAACACACATATCCCATACATGGTGGGAAAATGTGCTGATATTTACAATGACTGAATTCAGATGCAGAAAGACCCCCGAGATGTACATGTGGTCATTGTAGGAGTACATCCAATGAACATCTTTAGTTTTCATTATCTTGTTGAGTTCCTAGTGTAGCCGAATATGTAGTGCATGTGACCTTGAAATCAAGACATGTCAAGACTTAGAATGCTGTTTGCAAATTTGGACAAGTATTTTGGGGTTAAAAGTCAAATTGATGAAGGTTGTAATGAGATTGAGAAGAGTGCTAAAGTTCTAGAAATGACAGTTTGGATGAAACAGTAGCCAAGTGTAACATAGTGTGGGATGCCTGGCTTAGTGTTTGGAACAAGACCTTTCCTTGGATTGACAAAATTCAGTCTCACTCTGAAGGACAAACAAGAGCTATATGTCAGTGGTGTAAAGAATTTGGAACAATGAACTCGATGGCAACCAATGGTTCTTCTCATCTGGACATTTAGCCACTTCAGGTATGCCAAATATGCTTCTGGGAGGGGAATACAGCTGAACATAACACAAACTATTCTGTAAACAATACAGACAGACTTTTCCTATAATTTTGACACAAGCACCATTTTGTTTAGGCAAAACACAGATACCTCCAGTACAGTGGCACTCTCTCCCAATTTGATATCTTAAAAACTAAAACAGCTATGTAAGGACTGGGACAGATCCATGTGATAAGAGTCAATTGACCATTATGTATACAATTAATGCACAAACATTCACAATATCATTTTGATGTCAGTGATTTGTAACTATTTCTCAATTAAGAATTACTGAAAATAATACAGAACAAATCTATAGCAAACCTGGATGCAACTTGCTATCTTGTTTCATCCCACTCCCAAATCTCTGTATCACATGGACACTAGACAAGATCTTTTTTTTCAGTCTGGAGTAATTATTTTATGTCCAGGATATAAAATTGAGTGTTTACACAATATCTGTGCTACTTAACAAAATCTATGTCCAGGATATAAAACTGAGTGTTTATACAACCTCTGTCCTACTTACCAAAATCTATATCCAATATGCTGGACTGAGCCCCCTCGATGAGTATTTTCTTGCCTTCCTTTACAGCATTATGCAGGTATAAAACAGTGTCAGTCACAAATGGACAAATTCTGTCTCTCAGATCCTTTAAAAGAAAAGCAGTTATAATTACTGCAAAGGAGCAGTACCAATTTCTTTTAAAACAAAATCCAACTCGCCTGACATATCAGTAACATACAAAACCTATCATTATGCACTTACAACTGTGAACACTGTAAAGCTAGTCGTTTTATTTATTTTCAGACATTTTTTCATCATTTATTCATCATCTATCAGTCTCAAATGAAAATGGAAAACCTGAAAATTTATAAAAGTAATTAATACATAACAAGACAAAATATCGGACAGCAGACCTGCCAACCCCGACGAGTCCGTCTCAGTAAGGCAGCTGATTTTTTTCCGTAAAATTGACCAGTTTTCAGTAAGGTGTAACAGAATATCAATAACTGCCATTGTAAAGTGGGAAAACATAATTAAAAGTTCGACGATAAACATTATGTTCAACTGAAAAGTTTATGATGTACATGTAGACCTTATTTACCACTAGTACAGTTGCACAAACTTTAGTTCCAAACCTTATGCAACTCAATGGCTTCTTGCTATCTCTCAACTTGACTTAATTCTTGGAAATTCTTCTCCCATTCATACAACGACGGCAATCATATCTCCCGCCACAAGACGTACTCAAATTGGCCAGTGATGTCCAATAAACATAATTGTGTCCTTTCCATCTTTTACTCACAAGAATCTGAATATTCCTTTCCATTCTTCTGCGTTGATTATTAACACTTTTCAGTAGGCTTATTTTCCCTTTCATCTTAAACATGCATCACTTTCGGGACGTGATTTTTAAAAAATTCTATAATCAACAGTTTGATCATGCAGACGCTTCGCATGAACATATAGGTGCAGTATAAAGCGTCTGGGGTGCTGCTGTAAAGTTCGTCTGGTTCCCTAACTAATTTCACTAATTCTAATATGAAACCTGGATCCAAATAAGACACAGATGAACCAATTATTCAGATTTTTCGGCAATGATCATTTTTCCATAGTTTTTGCCTGTATGCCATAAGTCCGTATTTTAAGAGTAATTTTCATAAGACTTAGGCAAAATCGTAAGAGTTGGGAGGTCTGAGACAGTAGTGGAAGTTCAAATATTGCCAAAACATATTGGTCTTTCAGCCAGGTTCGAGCAAAATGGGGCCAATTGGCCCTCTAAATTTGAAGAAGTGGGCCTGTGGTGTGATCATAATGAGTCAGCGTCATAATAAAATTAAGATTTATTTTACGCGTTATTTGCATGAAAAACCAAATAAATGACATTCTTGACTTTGATACCTCTTGACCATACATTAAAAGCAGAGAAGTAAAATTCTTCTATCTTCTGTCCATCCAACATTATGGTCATCAGACTTAGCATTGTGAGGGTACATGAACGTTTTGCCAGTAAAAGCCTTATTCACAATCAGACGACATCAAGGAGTCAAAAGGGCAAGCTCTGCATACATTATTAAGTTTGGGAAAGTGCAATGGTATTTCTTTATTATTTTCTAAAGCAATGTAAAGCTATCCCAAGGTACATTTAGTCCAAGACTACAATCTTCATCAGTGACCATTCTCTTTTGTGTGCTTTATCATCTACAAGGTATCTGTTCATATCCCATCTGTTGCTTTTTTATCCTCCCCATAGAATTTCACAAGAAAATTTGAGTCACATTTCCAAAAGATTCTTATCTTTGTCAGGAAGATGTGACGGTAGATGCATTCCAAGAGATCTGAAAGCTAAGGCTACTTAAGTGGAATCCTTAGGGATACTCTTGTTCACGTTAACTTCAAGTTTGTCAGTATATTCTGTTCGAATTTTGGTACTTTCATCTCTGTATCTTGTACATGAGGTTACTATCGTTGGTCACCAGTTTTTCCTGTAGTTCTGCCTGGTAGTGCAATTTAACACTTTTGGAGAAAAAAACAATTTTGCTTCAAGAACACTTTCCAAAGCAGCAGGTACAACTGCTATATCCAAGTTCTGCTTTTTGAAACACAAGGTTCAACTGAGTATATATGCTAGTAGAATATCAATTACCATAAGCATGGTAGAAATAAATCTTAGATCAGTTGGTGTTTTTGGAGAATGTTTACCTTCTCATTTAGCTTTTTAAGCTGCCAGAAATGCACAAAAAGTGGTTTCCGTGACAAGTAAACAACATGTAATCCTCAAAAAAAGCAAACCAACCAATCCCATGGACTTCTTTATTTTAACCTCTTCATGTTCTAAAACTGCCCTTAACTCTGTTCTTCTATCATAGATCTCTTGAAATTGTAGAACGTATCAGTTATTCTGAGAAAGTTTTTGCTATGTGTGATACATCATCAACGTTCTAGATGTGCACAATGCCAAACAATGGGCAAAACATCAATGTTAACTGCAAAATGGTTCACTTCTTTCATCTTTGCAGAGATTGTTTTTCCTACTAGCCGTAACAGAATTTCCAACACTTCCAAGTGAATAAACATGTCAACCTTCAGGCCCCTAGACTGCAAGTAGGCTTTCAATTTATCCAATCGACTTTTACAGTTATGAGGCTCAACAAAAGGCAGATTCCCAGGAAAGATGTTTTCTGATTATACATTTCTTCATCTATCATGCATGCAATGATCCCCTCTTAAGCTGCTGACTGATATCTGATATTACATTTACAATTGCCTGCTCAATTTCCTCATCATTTTGCCAAGATGTTGCATTTTTACCCTGCTGCAAATTCATTAAAGCCTCGCCACACTGTAAATGACAAATCAAAGATCCAAGTTACTTCATGGTTGCTATTCCTTTCTTAACTAACCAGTCTGCACAGTGCACAACACATACCACTTCTTCAGTCTTCCAAGTGACTGCATGGTTTACTGCAATGGCAAAATTACTGTGCAAAGCATCATCTCTAAGGGCTTGCTGATGGTCACTCACTTGTTTGGTGAGTAAAGTTGCACTCCTAAAGTTTTGGCATCCAGTCATGACAGAGTTATTTTTTTTGGAGCTTTTGCTCAAGTTGCATGTTTTATTTTCTTCTGAATCGTATTCTAGCCCATGATACTCTTGGTTCCAGCCTTCTTAGAACGTGCACAAAAGTTTTCTTCTTTGGTTCTTCCATTCTGTAATCCAAATCTTCATCAGTAATTTCTTTTTCAGTCAGTTTCACCTCGACTTTCTTGAACTTATCTCTTTTGTTCAATGCACTTGTCATCTCTAGGTCATTCTGACTGCTATCAGTCTAAGTGCAATAATTGGGAAACTAAATCCATTATCTGCCATTTTATATCTGTGTCTTAGTAAAACTATTCTGCCCATACCAATGCAAACAGAACTATGTCAAGGTTGCATTGAGTGGCTGGAGGCACGTTATTTACAGAAAATGCAGAGACTACAGATTTTACTCAATAACAAATGTTCATAAAACATGGGTGGAACTTACCTCAATACATTTTACTTACAAATTTTGTTAAATATTTTCATCGAGGCTATTACAATCTTAAACCTAAACTGGTTCCATATCTTAAGAAAAATATACTGGCACACCTAACATCAAGACAGTGTACCAGCCTAGAAAAAAAAAAAATGAATTTAGAGAGTACATGTTTATTTCCTTATTTCCAGATGATACAGTTTCACTATATATATATATATATATATATATATATATATATATATATATATATATATATAAATGAGGGGGAAAATGCAGGTGAGCATAGGTGCAATCAGAAGAAATCACTAGATGGAATTTGTCAATTTTCATAAAAACAATCATTGGGAAATTAGGATATTTACTGATTGGTTGGTGCAACCCTATCAAATTAAAAAAAAAAGAAGTGCTTTGTCCTTTTTATTTGCACCTCTTCTCTATCTTGCGGAGGAAAGTAAAAGAAATTATTTGTTCAATACTCAGTACTGGAAATATATGATATACCACAGACTCGGAACAAATGATAAATTGGTGAAATCTTGGAGGTTAAGAAAATCTAGTTTGATTAGGTGTTTCATGGTACAGAAATACAAGTAGTTTTTTAGCACCAAGGCAGTTGGAGTAAAGTACCTTGCCCAAGAATGCACCATGATAGTTGACCCAGACTGATAAAATAGTAGGATTCAAACCAGTGTCTGTTTTGGTAGCTTGATAAAGCACACTAACCACCAAGACATTGCCACTCTACTGAAACAAAGGGGAGAGATAAACCCACTTTCAGATGGAAACAATAAAAGGCAGAGATACTGATATCAACCTACCTTGAGTTCTTTCAGATCAGCTGCCACATTCACTTCCAAATCAGGGTACCTCTGCTTGAAATATTCCACAAGGTGCTGGTATCTGTGTTGAGAAGCATACAATTTCATTGTTTGAAAATGTTTAAATGTACATTTTGTATGTATTGAGTATCAACTGACAAGAGCATGTGACAAAGGCTATACTACAAATGCCCAATTTTACCTGTGCCACACAGGTCTCCGAGAACCAAGGGCTGTTCTAGTTGTAGTTGTTACTCTGCAGGGTTGGCATGTCGGTTGCTAACATTGCATTATGAGAAGAATTAAAAAAAAAGGTGATCTGTTGAACAAGAGATCCAAGTGGGCCAGACATCGCTCATCAGTGTAACTCACATATGTAAGCTTGTGAATGCAAATTCATACATGTAATGAAAATATGGAGTGGAAAGGTGTGGAGCGCTAGGTCACCACATTATCAATTAGCCTAAAAAATAATAATCTAGTTTCATGCTTAAAATACAAAGTGACTCGATCAGCCATAATAAGATCTCACTTTTCCTCATCCCCTTCCTCACTCACTGAACTCAACCTAGTTTTATTTCTTTCGAAAAGAAACTTGACGCTGTAATTTGAACTGACCAAAATTAGCACAAGGCAAGCAAAGGCAGCAATTATTAAATTATGATTCTAGTCTACGTACACTAGGTACAAAAATATTGGGAAATTAGTGTCTTAATGAACCATTCCGGTGGCCTAGTGGTTAGAGCATCTGCCTTAGATGCAGGAGGTTGTGGGTTCAAACCCCAGCCAAGTCATACCAAAGACTTATAAAAATGGCACTTGCAGCTGCCTCACTTGGTGTTCAGCATTGAGGTTAGTGTTAGGACTGGTTCGCCTGGTGTCAGGATAATGTGATTGGGTGGGACATGATGGCATATGTCTGTGGCATGATGCCCCAGTGATAATCACTATAAACTGCCACACTGCCGACATTGTAGCGATATGACTGAAATATTGTTAAAGCTATCCAAATCACACACACACACACACAGTGTCTTAACGACTGTGGTGTCCAACAATGTTGCCTATCAATGAAATGGAATCTGGTCACCACATTCAGAACATTTTTAATTTTAAACATCTTTTTCTATAGGCTTACATTTTAGGGTTAGCATCTGCATCCAGATATTTGGATTAAATCTTTTTTTAATAAAAAAAAATACGAGATATAAATTCAATTTATAATTAATGGCAATTAATTCATGAAATGCCATAAAATAATACATGAATCTTTAGTAACATAAAAGCAATATATACAATCAAAATTTTAATATGGCAATAACATTGTAAACTATTTAGTTGTCTTGGTGCATTTTTGTTGGGCAATGACTGTAACGCCCTGCTTGAGGTCATAATACAGCAAATTCATTTACAAAATTGCATGCACTTCAGTTTCCAAGTTAATCTTGTCCATAATTTATTTCATCTACTTGGAGTACTGATTGTTATATTTTTCTATTTTACATTTTCTGTAGCTTCATATAATAGATTATTCATCTCTGAGGTGTTATTATTTTGCTAATTTAAAATAACATTTATCAATATCTATGAATCCTGTATTGTAAAATTAATTTTGAAATCTGTTTAGCATTTTTTCTGCAAGGAGATCTAAGCATAACCCTAACCCTGTATTTCTCAAGTCTTCATTGTAAATTACTTCACTTGCTTTAAAAGGAAAACTGGAAAGTATGATACTTTTCTTTTATAGTAATGGCGGATCAGCACAATTTGTACAAACTTTAAAGCTTTCAATGCCAGGATGCTGTCAAATTTGGTTCAATTCTGTGAGCAGTTTTTGAGAAGTCATTGTAAAAGGTTATGTTACATTTAGCAACAGTAGCTGAATTTGATGATGGACTGGCACTAATCTGTACAAGTTTAGAAGATTTCCATGCAAGATGCTGTCAAGTTTGTTAAAATTCTACTCCGTTTTAGATATGGTCATTTAAAGATTTTATTTTTAACAATGGTGGCTTTAACTGAAAGTGAACCAGAATAAATTTGTACAAAATCTCTTAAAAAGGTCCTCATCCAACTGCTTTTTGTCTAGACATTTGTTTGGGAAAAAAATAAAGTCTTTTTTTTACTGTCATTACAGAAGCTTTTCTCTTTTCAATAATGATGACCATATCTTTAAGTGGACTGTACAAACCTGAAAGATCATTCTGCTATCATGCTGTCAAATTTTTATAAAATTCTGTTCAGCAGTTTTTTGAGAAGTTGTTTAAAGTCTTTTTATTTTATTTAGAAATGGTGGCCATATCTGATGCAAATCCACACAATTTGTTCAAATGTGAAAACTTCATGCCAAGATTTTGTACAAATTTTGGTCAAAATTGGTCTTTTAGAGAAGCTTAACACTTTAACTGTAAATGGATGTGCAAAAGCCATGCCATAAGCTCCCTAAACTTTATGGACAGATATATCACTGCCACCTAAAACACCAACTGATTCAGAAATATTCCGTCTACTACACTCTATCTGGAACATTCACAACTAGCACTGTTTGAAGTCAAGTGGTCAGATGTCTTGAATAATTTATGCATACAGAGTAATGGTATGTACAGAAAGCTCTATCACAGGTCCTGTTCAGTCTATTCATGCAAAGTGTTTAAATGTTCTCATTTTATTGTACTGACAATTTCACCAAATGAATAATAAGCACACTCATGACAAGAACGTATTTTGTTACACCTGATATGATGGAACTAAACTAAGATTACTTGGGGTGGATTTATTTTTTAATTAGTTTCTCATGGATGAATATAAGATGATCTCTACAATAGCATGATCAATTAAACATTTGTCATAATCACCCTCCTTGTAAAAGAGAAGAAAAAAAAGTATGAAAAATTGTTAAGCACTTACTTTTCTGAAAAGATTCCAAAGTCGCCAATCAAATCACAAACTCGCAATCCATTCCTTGTTGCCTAGGTACAAAAACAATTTCTCATAGTATTATAGTATTTAATTTTAAATCAAGAAAATCTGATTTATTCACATCTAATAACTAGGAATAAAATCCAACCCTTTTATTTTATTCTCTCCATGCTGTTAAGAGATGAAACATTTTGCTGTACAAGACTTAAAACATTAGAACCATCTCGACAAACTTACTAGTAAAAGCAAATTGGATCTTATATAGCCACCTATCCCTGTTTTGAACTTTAATTAATTTTGGAATTTGTCTACTTTACTGAGCACAATGTAAATGCACATTATATACATACCATGTGCTCACTAGTCTTATATGCAGATAAATGAAATTTTCTGGTAATAGTCACCAGTTTGAGGAGATGGCTTCCTCTTCCAATTAGAAACAGGAAAACAGGAATTAATGACATGATTCCACTATGATACCTTAGTCCACTTCTACAATCAGAATGTCCTCCTCCTTTAACTTGGACCAAAGCTGAAGGTCATCAGAGCAGGGAGGGAGGAGAGAATTGTGCAATAACAGCATATAAATATTACATAATTTAAATGAGCCACCACCACCACCACCTACCCCCATTTAAAATGAAACAGCAGCAACACATTATCTGTCATTATTGCATTACTTATTTGTCAACTAAGTGGGAGGCTGATGGCTGAAGATAAGCTGTCCAGTGAACTTGCCAATGTTGTCAGAAGGATTTTTTATAGTCCAGTGGAGGATGGCTTGACCAGTGCACTAGTGAATAAAGATAAAATGACCAGAAAATCGAAGCAGAACAATTTAAGTTAACTATCAGGACACCACTGAAAGAAGAATCACTCAAAAAGGCCCAAGATGGAGCTATAGCCATGATCTCATGGGCTTCGACTTCATAAAAGAAATATCTCGCACTGAAAGACTGACAAGCTCATTTAATAATACTAGCAATCCAATTCAAGATTGTGGCGGGGGCCCCGAGTGGCCGAGTGGTCTAAAGCGCTCACCATTATGGATCACTGCCATCTCACCTCTGTCTGCGTGGGTTCGAGTCTTGGGCTCGGCCAATGTGGTTATGTGAGAAAGCTTGCCGGTAGCTTCTCGTGGGTCGGTGGTTCTTTCCGGGTTCTTCCTCCACCATTAATACTGGCCACCATGTATAGCCTATCTTGTGCTGAAAAATGGTGTTAAACCCTATAACAACAACAACAACAAGAAGATTGTGGCTGCCAAAATAATACTACTTTTTAAAGGATAAAGAGATGGTTACATTTCTTTATCCTCAAGATATAGCTATATAAAACTATATAAAACTATAAAGTTCCAAATGAATCTACTGTGATCATCCCCAGCACAGATTCAATGGAGAGTGGGGATTCCAACAGGAAAAGGAGTTAGCAAAGGTAGCTGATTCTTGACCAGAACCCCTTTTTGGCAAAGTGGAGAGACCAAATCATAGCTACAACTTAAACGTGAACAACCCTTTTTTTATTGACATGGCATGAATTTCACTCCTTGTGAATGCTAAGGTAATGAGGAAGATTGTTTAAAGGGTAAGATTTTCAAAGATGGCTTCACTCAAAGGTTTATAGGGAAGCTTATATATTGACCCAAGAACACAAAAACCACGTCACCATGGCATTAAGTAGTATGAAACTCTTCTGTGGAGCTCAAAGTACCTTATCAGTTCTGAAAGATGTGGATGTGACCCTATCGTGGAGTCGAGAGTGAACTTAATAGTGTTAGAGATGATTGCTCAATAGCCCTTAATGGTGGATACTGAGCAAGCTTTTTCTTCAAAGATAATGAGAAGAAAATTTGTTAATGCAGTTCAAGAGGGACAGATATACACATTTACTACTGCACCAATTACAGACCATTCTCAACCTGGCATCACAAACCCTGGCGGTCAATTGCCTTGTAGCCAGAGCAATGCGTATGACAACCTAGCATTAAAACTCGTCTTGGAAGATTCTTTGGTATAAGGGTGGAAGAAATGAGGAGTCACCAACCTCATATGCTGCAATAGCTGATCCCTCCTAAGCTGTAATTCTCTGGGATCATCAACCATCAGACTGAGAAGATCACTGCATCAAGACCTCTAGGATTACAAAGAAGGTTAAGATGTTGCCTAACTCATTAACCCCTGAGCCGAACAGCTAGGCATTCCACTACAGCATACTTACTGAGGGATCACCTAAAGCAGTGTTAGCCTTACCAGTGCCTGCATCCCTGAATCTTGCTGACAGCACCTGGCTTGCAGATTTTTACAGAGGGGGCTACTTGCAATAAATTTGTTATTTTCTTATTTATGTTCCTTTAATTAAGCTGCAATCTGGCACAGCAGTTCTCAATAAAATTATGTACATGGTATAAATTTCATGCTACATGCACAAATAAAACTCATGCATAAAGATAAAAATAAATTATTTACTTACCAATCTGTTTCTCCTGCCATGAATAATCCATAAAATCCATTATGAATTCACACTGAATAATTAACACAATCAACACATGAAATTAATTCGAATTTATGTACACAGAAATTCCACTTATCATCTCTCTTTACAAACTGAACCTTGTGTGAATACTCTGTAAAGTAAAAGTCTACTCCCAGCAGCTGATTCTTGTAATTTTCATCATTTTCTAATCAGGGCATGAGTGTATATTTGACATATTAGATGCACTATAATTAACATGTGGTCTGTAGCAACCATGACACAGTGATGCCTTGTGCATCTGACACACCCTAGAAGTGGTAGAGAAAGGTCTGTTTCTAAACTGTTAATGTGGTGGGAAACTTTTCCAAGATAAAACTGATCCTGCATCCTGTCCTGGTTTTTAAACCAACTCAGAATGTGAAGCAACTTGGATCCAAAGGGGATCCTAGCAGAAAAGGGGTCCATGTAAGGTCTCCAGTTGTTGTTGTTGTTGTTGTAGGGTTTAGCACCATTTTTTCAGCACAAGATAGGCTATACATGGCAGCCAGTATCAGTGGTGGAGGAAGAACCCAGAAAACCCTGGAAAGAACCACCGATCCACGAGAAGCTACTGGCAAGCTTTCTCACGTACCCACAATGGCTGAGCCCAAGACCAGAACCAATGCAGACAGAGGTGAGACGGCAGTGATCCGTAACAGTGAGCACTTTAGACCACTCGGCCACTCGCGGCTCCAGGTCTCCAGTTGATTAGAAGAACTAAAGGGGCCACATACGAAGCCTTCATGGAGGATTAGATCTAATTCAGTCATCATCTACAAACTAAGAAACAGATCCCTCTGAAGGGCACATCTGAGGATCTTGAGCTTCAACCTGTCATCAAAGTACTGGATGGTGAGACCGCCCCCCCAACCATCTTTCAATGGCCTTAAATAGGCCACTATTACACCCATCACCTTGATGAAGGTTCTGGATGCAGATGTTCTGCCAAAGAAGAGTTCCATACAAAACCATAAAAATTTCCTAAGGGACAAGATGATGGGGATATGATGATATGCATCCTGGCGATCTCTGGAGACCACCCAGTCATTCAACCTTATATCATTCATGATTGAGGTACTTGTCTCCATCCTGAACCTCTCTTGAGCAAAAGCCCAGACTTGTTATGCTCTTCAGCCTCTCTACTCCATCCTTCCATAGAAAAAAATACACCTCTTCGTGCAATGGCAATAATTGAGACCAACACAACAGAATGGGGGTCCTTGAAAGAGGTGTAGGGTCATGGCAGCAAAGCTGGAAACCTGTCCTTATTGTAGAAAGGACCCACTCATCATCCAAGGTTCAACCAAGCCTCTGAAAAAGAGGTCTAATCTGATACCTACAGGGATATTGTGAATTGGAGGACTTTGCAGGAGAATGTTGACTCCTTGGAGTTATTTCCTCCCTCCTTAGAAATGGGGAGGCGGTCCCTAAACTTCATCTCCTGGCCCCTTCTGCCACATCATCATGGAACTGACTTTTGATTATTCCCTTGCTGAAAAGCCTTAGTAGGGACAGCCATGGACCTTTCAGAATGTGGGCATTTTTTTCACCAGTTTAGTTGGGTCCAGTACCACCGAGACAAGTACACCTTATAAGACTTTTGCTGTAATTCAGCAAAGCTTACATGTCTCAGAGGCCACCTTCCTTCTGAAGATATGGCCTGCACAAAGTGCCCAGACATTGAGAGTGTGTCTCGATGTCTCAACCATAGCCTCAAAAAGTCTTTCCTTGGCTGCTTGAGTCGATGATTCCTTCTTCCACAGAGTGAAAAAAGTCACTAAAAAAAGAGGTTGGCACATAAGGCAATGGTAACTATTGGCTGCACCTTCAGTTCCAATGCCTTGAGAACCTTGACATGGAGATGAATCCAGGTCTCTGCCAAAACCTCACCTGGGATGCACCCTGGGCTAAGCAGGCAAATGGACCCTGACGATATTGGCCTAGACAAGTGTTGAAGCATCATTGAGGGTAAAGGTAACCCCTTCTGCTGTCAAGTTCATTCTTGACCTTTAGATGATTTCCGACTTGCCATCACTGACCAAGGCTGCACTACAGACAGCCTCTCCAAATTGGCAAGAATCTTAGCCTCTGAACATCACAAAGGCTTGGGACATAAATCTGGGGTTAGTAGGTGGTAAACCTCATTTACCATACTGCTGATTGTCCACACCTCTTCCTCCAGCAACACCCAATCAAGTGGGTGGGAGAACTAAGACGAAATCAACTGATGAGAATGATCGAGTGCACAGGTTCTTCTAGGAAATGCACCATAAAAATTGACAGTTTGTTGTGCCGTCTTAAAACATGGGACGAGGCAGGATTGTTTATCCTCTTTCCCGTAAGAACAGGATTGGTGATTCATTCTAGGTGCCAGGTGCAGCAGGTCTTGGCCCCTATCCCATTCCCTCAATAATGCGGCTTCAGGAGGTAGGGAAGAACAAGGGTATCGCCAGCTTGCTGATCCATGAAGCCATGGCAAAACCATCCAGTGGCATGGTAGGAAAAGGAGACACATCCATATGGGTTGGACAGAAACAATGAAAATGGAAAAATATCGACTTAATTCCCTCCCAGAGACTGGTTCTAGAAACCCAAAGTCTGTTCCCCAAAGTAAATGAATTTTTTTTTAGAAAAGGTGGATGATATAATATATCCCTTCACCTAGACCAGTGTAGAACTCAAACACCGAGTCTGAAGACCAAGGTCTGATGCCCACCATAATGTCGACCAGTGCTTGGTGTTCCACGATCAGTAAGGCGGGACCAAAAATGGAAGCATGGAATCATAAACCATACCTGATGATTGATGACTGGTGTCCATTATCTGGTGGTTGCTGTCCAATGCCATTGTCAGAAACAGTGTAGGTCACTTGGGACATCACTCGATAACCCATATCCCAAGCCAAGTGCCTAGTAACTAGTAACAGACCATCTATGACTAATTATAATCCTTCTGCGGCTCTCACCAGACACATTACCCATTGCTCAGTAAGATTGTTGTGCTGTCATCTGACACTACCCAGAAACTGGTGATCCAGTGCCAGGATATTTAAATGAACATGTGCAGGGCTATCAGTGACACAGGAACAACATGTTCAAATTAAAAGATAGAGTTCCACATCCCTGCTCAAGATGAATTTTTAAAGACTCTTCCAACTATTCTTCTTTATAAGCTACAAATGATTTTAACATCAATGTGGCATTGCTAAGAAAACACAAATAGTACAAAAATTATTGGTACCATACATTATGCATTAGGTTTATCTGCTGATAATAATGAAAAAATTCTTTAAACTTATTTCTACAAACACGTTCGTTAACAGATCCTTAGAAGAGGAATACTTCTTTTAAAAAAAACCCAACTCCATGTAAGATACTACCAATTTTCTTGGTCATTGTAGAGCCAATAAAAGCTTCCTATATGGATGTCCAGGTAGTGTGTACAGCATTATCAATATTTTTTCATCAAGTGCATAAATAACCACAATGATCCTAAGCATGTTAATTTTATATTAATAAAAAAAGGTTTAGATATATTCAACAAAGACATATTTTGCAAACCAATTCCTGTCGTAATAATCATAAAAAGGCATAATGCAAATGAACAAACTGCAAGTTGAGCAAGGTGTGCGTAATAATGCAAACTGAAAATGTCTTACATTAAATAGCCATCAGCTGCAAGTCTAATATGCCAAATGGGTGGAAAGGTTGGAATTCTGAATCAGTTCAAATAAAAGGTATCATTTTTGTCATTATATACAATGCATAACTTGTACACAAATTAACACACACAATACAAATTAATCTACTACAATGTACAGTCTTGTAGCTGCCATTTTCTTTTGAGCCAAGATATTTTAATTTCTTTCAACTAAAGAGAATTAATTTTTCTTCTTAAATAACATATAGAAGATGGTTTTATTTTTCTATATTTTTTTCCCAGCTATTGACACTTTTAAAAAAAAGTTTCACAGCCCTGTCCCAGAACATTAAATACTTGGAGCCAAATATAACAGAGGCATAATTAGGTATGTTTAGAAATACCGTGGTACTAAATATTTCATGGTACCCAGCTCCAACTTGTACAGTATTTCCTAGGAAACATACAAGCAGACAGCATGACAAACATGGCAATTACCGATTTCTGTACAAGTATTTGACTTTTCAATTATGTAATAACTGACAGGTCATTTCTGAGACTGAGACAGGAAAAAATATACTTCAATGAGTCATTGTGATTTAACAGTTCAGAAATACATCTAATATAACAACTATTCCAACTTGTCATTAAATCTCTATCAATTCTAAAGCACAAGATAAATCACTGAGCATATTGTCTCTTAAATTCCTAGTGAATAATGCATTTATTAAAACACCTGAATATTTAAATGTTCCAACGACTAAAACCAATAAAATAATATTAAAGTCTGTACACTAACCTTTGACAACTGACTTTGCCAGCAGCCACATTTCCACATTTTTGTCTAATTGATTAAAATTTGATGGGCAATCAAATGAACGTCAATATATCGTAACAAAGGTTCAACCAATAAAATCATAACTGATTCCATCTTCCTCTATCATGAACATCAAAGATAATCTCAATTCAATCAAATCTTAATCCAATTGCACATTTGTGTGACGCAGTGAGCCATTTAAATAGGTGTGATAATATTGGCTGATGAGGTGTAAACAGTAGTCAAGTGAATGTCAATCACTGGCAACAAAAGTAAATTTGTTCCTGACAGTACACGTACAGTAGGAAATTACCCAGAGGAGAGCATGTTCAGGGGTGAATCAAAGATAATTAAGAGTAATGCTCCAGCCCAAAACTACATGTCATAAAAGTGCTTAGGTCAGACAACTAAACAAGCCCTGACAATTTAAGTCAGTAATTTGCAACTTTAACCAAACTGAAATTTTTACCACTTTTAGCATAGTGATTGCTTGTGCCAGTGCCAATATCAATCAAAAGGACTGAATGAAAAAGAAACACATTCACAAGCAAGATAAAATCAACTGGCTGTTCCATTTAAACATACATGGTACCCAGAGAGGGCACTTTTAAAAAAAAAACTAACTGATACTGGGTTTCTCTGATTACTTAAATAATTCATTTGAAAACAATACAAATTCTGAATTGCATCGGATGGGTCACTTCTTCATATTAACAGTGCCTTCCCTGTGTCCAAAATAAATTTTACTAGAACAGCTCTTACTAATCAAGTCATGACTGAATCAAATTACTGTGTGCAATCTTGAAAACAAAATTTTCAAACTGGTGTATCTGTAGGCTGAATATCTGAGTTTTGGCAGCAAAAACTCACTGTAACCAGCTCTAATATAAACAGTCATTCTCTAGAGGATTAGATACAACACATATTTCTCCAGAATGTCTGACAGACAGAGCACTAATACAAAAAATACTGAGATCAGATGGTGCTTACCTTGGAGGAGTAAGCTGGGCCTATTCCCCTCTTGGTTGTACCAATGCTGCAAGAGAGAGAAAGAGCCAAACTTCACACCTTGCTACGAGTATTTTGTATTAGAACTTTAAGGATACAAACATGTAGCAGGAATATAAATACTGTCGTTATAATGATACTTCACACTGTACAACCCCTATACTCCACCCCATCCGTTTTGCCATCTGCACAAAACAGAATGATAGCAATCATGTACATTATTTCATGTAATTTTTCATACACAAAAAAATAATTATTAATTTCAGTGTAAGAAAACTTGTATGTAAAATAAATAATTATCATTTGGTGGTACTGACCGTGTACAAAAAATAAAGGGATCGTACTTGAACAAGTTCTACAGAACACACGCTACTCAACAACCTAACAGTACAAACGTACAAAATAAACATATATTTTCTGTCTCATTGCTCTCAACTCAAGAATCTAATTACAACAAAAATAAAAGTCCTCAAAAAGATTTTTGTTGTTATTAGTGAATGAGAGAGAGAGAGGGAGAGGAATATGTCTCAGTGTACAAGCTTGTCTGCATTTAGAGCATATGTAGCTGTTACATTGTGTGATGTTCGCAAAATGATTAAAATGGTTTGAACATGTATTAGTTTTGGGTATTATTTATTGGTAAATTGTACGCAACGATGAGTCCACACTGTCAAGAAATTAAGTGCAACTTGTATTTTTACAGCAACAATAACCTCAATCTCAAATTGCAATAATAAAAAAAACTTGCATTTTAGTTAATGTGCGTAAGCACGCATGCATGCGTGCATGTGTGTGAGAGACAAACAAAATTTTGTCAGTGTAAAAGACCATAATTTATTCAAGGTGGTTTTTATTTGTAGTTTTTGCAAAGAGAAAAACGACCATTTTCAGTTACCTGACGAGTGTGATAATCCTCATGTATTACGACCCTACTATATTCCATTATCAATAAACACTGCTAAATCAACAATTCATTACGATGTGCATTGTCACAACAACCACATGGCTATGCAGTGTTATTTACACGGTAATTAAACATGCTTAGTACTTTGGTTATTCCAGTTGAAACCAGACTGAGGGCAAGAATCGACAGAAGAGGTCAAATCAGCGAGGCTGCCGGTAGGGAAATGAGGTTCTCTTTATGGAAATGAAAATCTGTCTAAATGCTATTGAAGCCATTGTCCATACAGCAGATGTTATAAAGTCAAGCGATCATACGCATTACTTGTTATTCGAACTAGCCAATAAAGATAATAGTGGGGTATATCATAGAATAGATTTGCAATAAAATGTTAATTACGTCCAAGTCAAAACAGAACAAGCACTTAAAAGATAGTATATGTATATATACGAATCGATTTAACAGAGTTTGTGACTTTCAAATTTACGATGGAAAATGACAAGGTTTTTTTATTTTTTGTTTGTATGACTGTAATGAAACAATAAGACTAGTTGACCAATGGTCTGTGGTCTTCACTTTAGCATGTACTGAGATGTAATTTTTGTTGGATAAGAAAACATCAAAGGGCTTCCGAACTTGTTTTAAAATGCACGTGGTGTTTTGTTACGGTGATGGACTTAATAAGGGGAACCAATTAACGATAATATTTAAAGCTATGGTTTGTGAAGTCCTTTGTCCATTTGTTAATAAACAGCAGTAGATATTGTAATGACAATAAAAGAGCTTATGCACATGGGTGCCTGCAGGATTTTTTGCGGGGGGAGGGGGAGTCAGTCACAGCCGGGAGAGTTAGTATAGTAAGCAGCCTAGAACTAAAGCCAGTATTAACTAAGCATTTTGAACAGAATCTTGTGACATATTTTCAACTTCATCTGCATGATTAAACTTGTTGGAATTTAAATATATATTTGCAGTAGGATTGGTCAACTTGACCTATGCTGCGGGCATCCATGCTTATGCATCAATCATTGTATTTTCTCACAAACAATTATTAATTTTTGTAAAAACAAAATGGCAATACGGTATTTCTGATCTCTTTTGCAAACATAAATCTTCTTAGTAGAAATTTTATGTCCGATACTTTAATGGATTTTTCAAAAAATACAAAGTGATATGCACAAAAAATTATGATACATTTAAATAATTATTATTTTGATAACTGGATTGTGTACGAAAAAGGGTACGATAAAATACATGAAATACGGTAATTTTGTGAACATTTTGACAAGTATGAAGTATATGCATACCTGCCTGATCATGATGAGTCAAATAAAGAACATGACTTTCAATTCCCAACACCACTGCCACTGTTGTGTTCATAAAAACAACAGTAAATCATTTAAAATGTAGAGCAAGGCTGTTTCCTGACCACAATAAAGCGCTTGCTTGATAACTCATGCCCAAACAACTCACAAACCAACTTCTAGTGTGGGAGCAAGTGTTGATCAAACTTTTTTTCTTACAGAAAATGCCCCAAAATTTTACCCTTATTCTTATTATGTTGAAGAAAATCGCAATCAAACTTGGCAAACGAAGCCTTGACATACTGTTCATTTTATTGCTGAAAATGATGCCAAATGGCTTGGTAACACTTTAATAGATAAATACCAATAAAACAAGTTTTGAAGTTTTGTCAAGTGAATTTTAGGTTTTAGTTCAGGTTTAATTTATTTTTATCATAAATGCAATATGCAAGCTTACATTCATATGTAAAACATGTATATCAGCCATTGGTAACTGCAGAACTGCAGTTATATGGAAATGACACTGGCAACAGTCAGACATGTGGACGGACATCACAAGACCTTATGGCAGGCATATAAACAGTGCATACATTATTTTGATTGTTAATAATTAGAACATGCAAACAATCTAATTGTAAAAAAATAGATCAGCTGTAGTTTATGTATTTGCTTTTCGTTCTGACTACTGACCATTTTCTTCTTGCATTTCATTTTTCAATAAACATTTTCCTACTGCACAAAATGCATCATAAATCGATGTATATATGTATATATATATATATATATATATATGCCCATGCAAAATCTTGAATATATGAATTTATGTGGAGAATATTTTCATAGTAATTTAATATTTTTATGCCACAAGTCTCAAAAGGCCAGGCTCAGATTTTCTGTCACGTCACAACTTCTAGAATTGTAAGCTTTTGGTATATAAATCCACCACATTTTGGAAAAATGTCATCCAGGATTCTTTTTGTTTGTACCATATAATATAAACATTACTTTGTAAAGCAAGGGTAAGTAATTGTGTATATAAACAAAATCATTTACAGGTATCTTCTGACCTGCACGATTCTGACTTGCATGTACTTCAAATTAAAGTGCTTGCGTATGAATTTTTTAAATTAATTTTTCTTTTGTGAAGAAAAAAAAAGAAAAGAAATTATATCAGACAAAAACACACTGGGATTCGTAAACAGCTAAAATTAATGGTATCAAAGATAACTGAATTATCATATATACTCACATATAAGCCCATCAGAGTACAAACCGACCACCACCTTCAAAATGAAGTGGTAAAACATAAGTGCATGACACAATACATAAGCCGACCCAAAAAGTCCAGCCATATTCACATGGGTTTTCAGTACACGAGGTCATGGTGGTTCAGGCTAGGCATGTGATCTCACCAGCAGTCAACAAGAAAACTTTAAACTTTTCTAGTTTGGACCTTGTCTCGTATACAAGCCAACCTCCTTTCTTCCAGGCTTTTTTTTCTTCTTAAATTATCTGGCTTATATCCAAGTACATACGATACATATTTTTCAATGAAAATTAAATGCATTGACACCAAAATCTCGAGTTATGCTGCCACTCTTATCACGTACTTTGGGGGTTAGCTGTACATATTTACCTACTTCTGTGAATAAGCAATGAATCTTAAAAGAAGTTTTGATAAAACAGCGAACTGCTGCAAAATAAATACAATCAAACCGCAGACCCAGATCTACCCATCATGTGGGTCTATGCAGTTCATTAGGGGTAATAAGTAAAACAAACATAGATCTTCCATCTTCCAGAGGATTTCGTGATGACAGATAAGGGTGCATGTTCTTTTCAGCTGGACTCAACTTGTACAAAAGTAGTTACAGTAGGCTTTTCATGGCTAACCAGATGTCATAGTGCTAATTTGGCAGGTGGCAAAAGATATGGAAGATGTGAAGGACAATGAATACATCAAAATAATAAAAAAAAACAGTACAACAAAATGTGCATATTTACTATCACAGTATCAAGTTAGAATTAAGAAAACCAAAAGCAAGCATTTTCCTACTCAACCAATGTTTCTCTATTATCCAAGTTAAGATCCAAATGTCTGCGATACTAGCATGAAGTACATGAAAGTGTCGACTGGAGAATGAGATTTGATCTTCTGCTAATATTTATTCCTTAAAGCAACCGATTTTGAAAGATTATTGACTGCATAGCCTACCTACAAATTCTAATACTACACAAGTTTCAATTGTTTCAATGCATTTGGTATGTTTCTAAGACATGTCCTCAGAAACAGGTGATGCTTGGAAAGATTTTACTCAATAGTCCATACACTGGGCAAACAAGCCAATTTTACAGAGGATCTGGAAGGGAATGTGCCCAAAAATGTGTTCTGCTTTACAAAACTGATGTCGGGTAAAATCAAAGCAACCGTATACTATTTTCCTATGCCATAGTATGTATAACAAGGGCAGTTTAAACACGGCATTCCAAAACACACCGATTTTTTAAAAATTTTAACTAAAGATAAAAGCATATTTAATAACAAGATTCGCATCTTATCAATGGTCCAAATAATGGGCAGTCGCAGTTTTTTTTTGCATAACTGGTTTGACAGTTATTATTTCACCATTATGCCAACAAAATAATCTTTTTAAATGCCTATTATTAGTTATTCAATTGTGTTTAATTCAGCACATTACATTAATTGACAAATCAAGTGGTCAGAGCATCTGCCTCAGATGCAGGAGGTCACAGGTTCGAACCCCGGCAGAGTCATAACAAAGACTTCTAAAAATGGTACTAACAGCTGCCTTGTGAGGCGCTCAGCATTAAGAGGTTAGTGTTAGGACTGGTCAGCCTGGTGACAGAATAATATGACTGGGTGGGACATCATGCTACACATCTGCGGCATGATGCCCCAGTGCTAGATATCACTATAAACTGCCACACTGTAGACATGGTATGACTGAAAAGTTGTTAAAGCTACGTTCAAAATCCAAACCACACACACACATACATGCAATTTATAACTACTTGTCACTGATCGTAGGTACCTCTGACACATACTGCAAGCTAGATGTGAACCACCTCAATATTTCTCAAGTTGTACCTATCAACATTTCTTTAAATAGTAACTGAACTGACACAACAAATCTGATAATGAAAAAGGAAATCAACTTGACAGCAGGCACATGAGAATGAGACCAGATGTCATTATGTAGGTTTTATAGTATGGCCTTGACCTGCATCCTGCATAATAAAACAACACTTTTACACGTCTGCTCTGGCCCGACTCCCCTCCAAGAAATGGGAAAGAATTCTGAAACACATTAAACAACATCACGTCACATCAATGTGCAACAGCAGTGTTCACACTGTCGTCACACCACCTTGCGTACTCCATGAAAAAACCCAAAAGCCCCAAGATGCATGTTGAATGAATACACTGTACTGTGCAACACGGGTGGTGTATGGAGGTATAGTGTTGTGCAACTGGAGTGGTGTATGGAGATGTATACTGCACATTGTAACTGGGGTGATTTATGGAATTTTATGCAACACTGTGCAACTGACAGTTCACTTGTTGGACACCATTTAATTTTTTAAGAAAGTTTGAGCATGCAGATGTTTCACATTACAAAATATGTGCAGTGTAAAGCATCCGAGGTACTCCAGCAAGGTTAGTCTGGTTCCCTGACCAATTCCACTTAATATAATATGAAACCCAGATCCAAATCAGACACGGACAGGTCAATATCTGGATTTTACGGCAGACAATTGTATTTCCACAATTTTTTGCTTTCATTCTGTAAGTCCGTATATTAAGGTTAATTTTCATAAGATCTGCAGCGAAATCATAACGGTTGGCAGGTCTGTAGATTACAGGACATCAGAGTGGGATGGGAGAAGAAAATTGTTTCAAGTAGCTTGGTAAATATTATGTAATTAAATTTGTTTTATCCCAACCTCCAAACTACATTTAATAGCAGTAATAATGCTACTATTGGATTGCTTAATTTACCAGTTTGGTATAGAAAACTACTGTACTTACCATTACATTATTAGTGTTCACTACTTCAACTTGAGAAAAGGTTGGGTCATGTACTGGGATACAACTATAGGGACCAACATCAAAATGACTTTACTCTGATCAAAGTTAAAAGAAGGTAGTACAAGACCACCAGACAGCAGCTCTCGAAACATCACCCAAGGAGGAGAGATTCAAATATGACCAAGATGTAGCAACAGCTCCAACTTCTGGGGCTTTAATTCTGAGAAAATATAGGTCCATCTC
This sequence comes from Megalonaias nervosa, assembly GCA_016617855.1. NCBI lineage: Eukaryota > Metazoa > Mollusca > Bivalvia > Unionida > Unionidae > Megalonaias > Megalonaias nervosa. Next base: position 34,175 of record JAECUM010014639.1, read on the forward strand.
AGTAACTGACTGATAAGCACTCTTAAAAATGACAAAATATTGACCACCAAATATCCAAGGAATTCTTCAGAGGGAAGTGGAGACCATTCCAACCTTCACTTTTTTTAGAGGAAGCCAAATAAGACCTTAATGCCCTAACTGAGCAAAGAAGTCTATCTTGATTATCCCCAGCACAGATATAACAGACAATCATAGATATAACAGATTGCAAACTTCAATATAAGCTGTGGCTACTTACGGAAAAATCTGGAAAAGAAACATATTCTAGCATAGCTCACACATCTTTTTGAATGTCAATATACTCAATATCCTTAACAAATAAATTTTAGAGGGAATTATGACACACATGCTACTAAATCCTTTGTACTTCACTGTGCATCTATGCTTTAGAATGGTGTTAGTTTGTAATTGCTATTGGTCGTAAGTTTTAGTCTTGAAGTTTGCTGCATGCATTTCCAATATTTATTCAGTTTGATAAATATCATCGAAACCTGTTTACTTGATATAATCTTGTTTCAAATCTTATCTAAAGGACACATGCAACAAATGATAACAATCATACATCAATATTTTATTGTGATAAAATGGGTTTTTCCCTGCTTTATATGGATCCTTCTTTCAATATTTTGTTTAGAGGGGTTTGGAAAAATAGTATGGAAATTACATGGAAACTACGAAAATGTAATAACCAGTGTAACAAGCACTTTTGTGAAATATCATTTATTGAGAAAGACCATTGAAGTTGTTGTTTGCTGCAGAACTGTATACAAATTTCTGCATGTAAATATATGCTAACATGGACATGTACCTGTAATTGATCAATAGGGATGTATATTGTAGCAAGGTAATTGTTACTGATGTACACTGTCATGGACAGCAGTAGGAGAATATCCAATACATTTAAAAGCTCTTTCTCGTCTACGTTGCACACATTTTTCTGTATGTAATCATATGAACAAAGTTCTTTTGCATACCAGGGCCCAGCAATGTGAACAAATTGCCCACTGAACTTAGACACAAAGACACAGTGATCTCATTCAAGAGTGCTCTTAAAACTCAACTATTTCAACTGCAAAAACAGACTTAAAGACCTAATAATGTTTCCTTACCTTAAATATTTACAGCATGTTTTCTGTTTTCTAATTTCATGGTGTTTGTTTTTATTTTTGTAATCATATCATTATATATGTTTTTTAAGTGTTGTCAAATGTTGTAAAGCACTTAGAGCTTCTAAAGATTAGGCGCTATACAAAGTCCTCATTATTATTATTATTTATGTATCCCTAGCCAGGCCTCTGATAAATATCAAAATAAATGCTACCTCTGCGTAGTTGGTACAGGTAAAGGTATGAAACTGACACTGGCCATCGTTGGGCTTATAGCACCAGGATTTCTCCCAATTTTTCTTTAATGTGTCGATTCAAGGAGCAAAAACAATAACAACATAGAGGGGTGCAATAAAGCCTCAGATGGGATTCCACTACACTGAATGTTCACTAGGCTAAGGAGAGACACAACATAACATTGTGGACACTCAAGTCCTTTGCCAGTGACAATGTCCACTAGATCAAGTGGGAAATCTGTAATCTATGATGCATGTATTCTAGTACTGAACATTCCTTCCATGAAAAGATTGCTGCAGTTGTTGTAGTTTTGGGGTTAACACCATTCCTCAGCACAAGATAGGCTATACATGGCAGCCAGTACAACTGGTGGAGGAATAACCCAGGAAAACCCCGGTAAGAAACACCGTCCCATGGGAAGCTAATGGCAGATTTCTCGCATGCCCACACTGGCCAAGCCCAAGACTCAAACCCCCACAGAGGTGAGATGGCAGTGATCAGTAAAGAAGAGCACTTTGGACCCCTTGGCACCCAGGACCCACAGAAGTGGAAGAAAAAAGTCTTCAACAGCAGTTAAAGGGGTACAGATAGGAGCAACACATTTCCAACCACATCACATTAGATAGTACTTAACCCAAGTGATGCAGCTGGTAACCTTGCTCGAAAAATGGTATTGGCAGATCAATTATTCAAGACGAGCCAAGCATGAAAGTACAGACCGTGGAGATCCTGACTGATGGATAACCTGCAGATTTATTTTGAAAGGTGGGAAGGCTTATGTGTACTGACCAACTCAATGCAGATAGCAAAGCATCCACCACCTAGACCCTCCAATTTGGTACTGGAGAGTGAGATTGTTTGATCTTGTACCACCAGCCTTCCACACAGCACAAAGAGTGACTACCAATGACTGTTGCAGAGACCATTCTGTGAGGGACACACACCTCTGTCTGGGCAGGATGTCAACCAGGAGATTCTTTTAGCCCACAATAATGATGACTCAGAGAGGGATCCTTCAAGATGGATGACTGGATCAGGTTCCTGACTTCTATGCAAAAAAAATGAGCACATGTACCGCCTCAATGCCTGAGGTTCTACAACACCTTCGTGTTGTCCAAGGCAATCATAACAATGCTGCCTTGTGAGGTTAACACACCCCCTGTCCAATAAGTAATGCTGCTTGCATTTCTAGGTTGCTGGTGTAAAATATCGCTTCTTCCAATGAACAGTCCCTGAAAAACTACCCCATCTAGCTCCAGCTGAGCACCTCATCTTGATTTTGATGCATCTGTGTACACCAGGGAGTGGGTTTGTAAGTGTGAATTAGGGCTCCATCAGCAACCACAGTCTAGCCACCAAATGAGGTGGTGATAAAGATCAGATCCAGAGGAATATGAGATGAAAGCAGGTCCTTGTGTGGTCTCTCTTCTGCCAGAGGCAAGATATGGAGAGGGCATACACAAGGTCTCCCTAGAAGAACTAATTCCACAGCCACATTCAGAGTTCCCAGTAGAAAAGGTAAAAGCAAGGTGAACAAACTCTTGGCCATAAGACATACTATGAGGGACAGAATCGGAGCATACCAATCTGGTGGATTGCTAACCCTCCCTTAAAGGTGAGGAAATTCATCCCTATGTATGAAATCCTGAGAAGAGATGTAATCCAACTTTTTCTGGGTTGTTGATGGAACCTAACCAAGTCACTAGCAATCAACAGAGGGATAGGTCTTTCCAGAGAGTATCTCCAAGATAATGTGCATAACCAGTCCTCAAAATACAGGAGGCTGGTGACCCACAAGACCTCAGGTGGTCCACTGTAACTCCCATCACCCTGGTAAAGGCTCTAGAGGCAGAGGAGAGACTGAAAGGAAGAGACTGAAATTAATCTACCTTCTGGCCAAGATGGAACCAAGGTATTTCCTGTGAAGCAGGAAGATGGGAATGTGAAGATGTAAAAATCCTTCAATTTTAGCAAAAAAGGAACAGAAAAACAAACAAACAATGCAAGGAATGGAGAGAAAGATTCAACACCAAAAAGGATATTTGAAAAAAATACGGTTAGATTCAGATGATGACTAAGGAATGGGAATGGGATAATGTTCTGTTCAATTCTTGGCCTCCAATTACTAACTGGAGGTAGAGTATTTAACTTGAACTGGGGATTTGGCATCCTGGGAAGGAAAAAGCAATGCAGAAGTAACAGGTAAAATAAATTACTGTGGATAAATCCTGGAATCAATCTAATACAAAGTAGCCTATACACTATATTACCTATGGGTCCTTTCAACAAAGGCAAACACACACAGAAAATACAAACACAAATACAATTACCCCAGAGAAAAAGAAGTAAGAAAATCCAAAACATTTTTTTAAAACTTCAGTAAACAAGGCAAGGACTTGCATATTATGTCCAAGATCAAGGCATTTCTGTAACATGCATGACCTGGATCTCGAGATCAAATGGAGGAAGCAAGCATGTTACTGAATGAGTCATCTTGGCTTCACAATAAGTCATCCATGTATAAACAGTCATCGAAGGCTACTGAAAACAAAAGCAAATGAATGAAATCATTCTAACCAAACATTTTCTCTGACTTACCTTGACTCCAAGATCAAGGGTACAAGAGCGAGCATCATTCAATAAATTGTCTCAACTTAATAATGATTCATTCCAAGAAAATCCATCAAGAGGTTTAGGAAATGTAAGCAAGAACGATAAAAAAATATACTTTAACCAAAACTTTAAAACCAATTTTCCATAACAGCGACCATAACCCCAAGGTCAAAGAGGAAAGCCTGCATATCTCCAAATTAACTATCTCAGCTTCATATTCAAATTAGATCGAGAAACAAAAAATCCAGCAATGCATTTAGAGCACATAAGCAACTGAAATATAACCAAGTTATTATCTTAGCTTCAGAATGATTAAACCCAACTATGTACCAAATCCAAGGGAATGGGGTAATAAAAACATGAAAAATCATTAACCAAAACATCAACTCACATTTTCCATGACCAAATTGGACCCCAAGGTAAAAAAACAAAGGCAAGCAATGTGTAAGAATGAATCACTTGAATGTTTCATGCAAAGTCTGATTACATTCAGGAAATATATACACTTTTAATGAAACCTCAACCAACTGTTGCCAATGATGGGAAAAAAAGAACTGTCTTACTTCCCACTGTTTTTGCTCTGCAAACAAATATTCCTATATTTATGAAAATACAAATTTGTTTGAAATGCCTGAAAAACCTTGACTGATTCAACTGTATATACACATACACACATTCTCTCTCACTCCTTCTCCATGTCCCATAAACGAAACTAATTCCAGTTGCAGGATATTGCAAAGGACAGCAGGTTTTGCCTCAGGTTCATGAGCTTGTAATTAAGGAGATGAAAACTTTGGTGACAGGATATCATTATGGTATCCAACTTACAGATTTTTCCCTCTGTCACTTTCCTGCAAGCCATCAGCTTTCTGGTGGATGTCGAACACTGAAAAATAATGTCTGGATTACATCTTATACCTACATACATCAGAGCTCTCTGTAGGGCTTTAAAAATCAGTCTTTGGACACCTTTCTTGGAAAAATTTATTTAGTAAAGATATATGCCCACAATGCAGCCAAACATAAGGTCATGTCCAAAGAATTAACAAAATTTGTAAACAAGAGGCCCCCTATGGGACCAATGTGACCACAAGTTGTCTTCAAGAAATAAAAGCCATAAAAAATAAATTCAAGCTGATCATTGTTGTGGCCATACTGTACACTCAACTGGTACCATTTTCATTTAGTACCAACTCAACATCTCAAGAAGTTCTCTGGTGAAACCCCATGTCAATTTGACTATGTTCAGGAGCAGTGGCAAATAGTTTGGCTGTTAGACATCATAAAAAGTCTTTCAGTGAAAACCCCTTATTGATCTGACCATCCATTTACGAAGAGTAGAATTAACAAGATTTTCCAGGTGACCACTGGCAGCCACATTATACATCGAATTAGCACCATTTTCATTCTGAACCAACTAGACTGTACAAGATGTCTACAAGTGACGAAACTGTGTCAATATGACTTTTCAATCGGGAGTAGCAACAAGATTTTCAAGATGGCTACAACGGTGGCCATACTGGATGTCAGATTGGCACCATTTTCATTTAGCACAAGATGATCAAAAGCCTTTTAGTGTTGATATGACCATTCATTCAGAATGAGTAATTATGAACTCCTTGGCAGCCATACTGGATTTCAAATCTGCACCATTTTCATTCTGAACCATCATAAGAAGTCTTTTAGTGACAACCCCATGCTGATATGACCATACATTCAGAGGAGTAGCCATAAAAAGATTTTCAAGATGTCCAACTGGAACATCAAATTGGTACCAATATTCACCCAGGACCAAATAGATGTTAGAAGCCTTTTTGTGAAAACCCCATGTTGACATGACCTTCCATTCCAAAGAGTAGCAATAAAAAAAGATTTTTGCGATGGCCTCCATGCTGGCCAAATTGAATGTCCGAGATGAACTACTTTCATTTAAGACCAAGCAGACATCACAAGTAGTCTCATGGGTAAATACAATTTTCCAGTTATGCCCATCCTGCACACTAGATTGGCACCATTTTCATCAAAGACCAACTACACATCACAAGTCTTCCAGTAAAAACCACAAGCCATTACGACCATTCAATCAGGACACAAGATTTTCAAGATGGCTGGTGTGGCAACCATAAAGGTTGTGCAAGTGGCACCATTTTCATTTAAACCAACTAGATCATAGGATGAGCATGTGTGTCAAGTTTCACAGCAATGCTCCAAGTAGTTCAAGAGGAGTAGCAATAACAAACTTGTGCTAACAAATGAAGAAGATGGACAACAAAAAACACCCACCCCATATATTCTTCTGGTCTATGACCAATAGAACTAAGACCTGCTGGCCACAAGATAATCCAATCAGATCATCTAAATATGTATTCCAATTACAAATTAACAGTTTTCAAGTCTACTGCAAGAAGTTCATCAATTTATTCTGAAAATGGAAATGCTCCTGCAGTGGCATGCAGATCTAACTGGATGATGTACAGGTATACAAAGATCTGATGGCACATACAGGTTCTACATAAATGTAAATATTGTGCCCAACAAAACATGGACTGCCCCAGAAATAGGGTGGTCACTTGGTATACAATCTAACCTTGCAATATGCATTTTTTAAAATAAACACATGTACAATGATCCAACCTATGAAACTACACTACATGTAGGAATAAATCACAATCCAACCATGTTGTTCATAATTTTCAACTTTAATTTTTGACCATAACCATGACCCCTGTTGATAAAAACTTGAGCCTTTAAATACTGTGCCACACGAAAGATCCATGCAGAATCATAAATACATGTACAAACATATCTACATCCAGCTTTGCAGGTGTGAAGAATGGACAGGACCAAATAAAGATTTCCTCTTGCAAGCAATGGAGCATGAAAAAAGTCAATTTTGAAAAGAAAGAGTCCAGGATCAGAAAGTAAAGCTCCTAGTAGCAGGCACTTTCAATACTGAGCTCTGTGATAACTTTTACTACCGCCAAATAAAATAAATGCAGTATGGCACTGTAATTGGCAATGGAGATAATAGCCTACAATGTATATCACCCTGCATGCAGACAACATTACAATGGCCAAAATTTGTGCAACAAATACTAGTTATAATCCAATCCTGTGGATGTTTCACATCTGAAAGCCATTTCAATATAGTCAAATATATATATATATATATGCTTCCAGTTTTATCAAAGGGACTAATGCTCTACTGGCTTAAAAGAATTTCAGGAATTTAAGAAAGACCATTTCTTCCATTTAACTACTGAGTGTTGCAAGTATCTCCGATGTTCTTCAATGATAAAGATTTTCAAATTAGTTGCTGTGGTTGCCATATTGGATGTCAGATTGGCACCATTTTTATCTAGGACCAAGTGGACATCATTAAAAGTCTTTTGGTGAAAATCCTGGTCAATATGACCATCCAATGTGGGGGGAGTGGTGATAACAAGATTCTCAAGACAGCTGTCATGGCAGTCATACTGAATGTACAATTAGCAGCATTATTCCTTAGGACCATGCAAGTATTGTAAGATGTCTATTGGTGAAAACCTCATGTTGATATGGTTATCAATTTTTTGAGGAACGGAGATAATATATTTAAGATGATCACCATGGTGGACATACCGAGGGTCAGTTTACGTCATTTTCACCTGGACCAACTAGTCACTGTTAAGAACTCTTCTGATGAAAACCCCATGTCAAAATGACTTATTATAAATAGAAAAATCCATATCAAGTCTGAAGTGAAAATCACATGCTAATATGACTATGTTGTTGGATTAACAATAAGAGTTTCAAGATGGCTGCCATGATGGCCATCTAGGATAGCAGGTTGGCACCATTTCAACTTAGGACCATTCAGACATCATAAAAAGTCTTTTGGTGAAATCATAATGTCAACATCATCAGCCATCTAGGATAAGCAGCCGTTATAAGATTTTCAAGATGGCCACTGTCTTGGAGGTAATATCAATACCATTTTCATTTGCAACATAGTTGACGTTTGTGTGGCACCAGTTTCATTAAGAATCCACTAGAAATTATAAGTCTTTAGCAAAAACTCATCTTGATATCACCATGCATTTGGGAAGAGTAGCAGTAAAATTTTAAAGATGGTCAATGAGGCAGTCATACTGGATGTCCAAGCAGTGTCATTTTCATTTAGGACCAACCAGTCCATAGGATGAATGTGTGTACAAAATATCACGGCAATCCTCCAAGTAGTGTTAGAAAAGTAGTCATAACCTATGCTAATGGACAGACAGACAACAGACCATCCTATAAGCTCTCCTGGTCTATAACTAGTAGAGCTAATATAACTGCATATCTTTAGAACACAAGAGCTGGTTATCTGGAGAAGGAAAATGAATGTCAAATTAAGTGAAAGTACAATAAAGCAGATGACTGTACACGTGGAAATTCCTGTTCCAATCAGCCAAATCTGGAAGTCATTGTAGATAATTTTTTTACAAGGTATTATGGGTACAAATGGTACTAGGTTCTCATTTACAAACATTTTCGTTCATATGGCAGTGAACTAGTACTAGTACTATCAGTTTTACCCACAATGCCTTGTTGAGAATTATTCAAAATGTCTCACAATGTGCTCTCGTTGTACAGATTTTACAAATATATATTGTCTGCTATAAATTATATTTCTTTATGAAAGGGACAAAACAACAGTTTTCTCGAGTAATCAATTCAGTGAAATATTTTTTCCCAGAAACTGAAAGAGTTAAAATGGACCATAAAATTTACCATCCTTGTGCTTCAGAATCATTTAATTTTTACAAATTCTCTAAATTAAAACAATCTGCAAGAAATAAGAAATATCTTACAAGCAGTTCATTGGCAATACAGATTTTTTATAATTCCTATCAAAAGGTTTACAAATTTAGTAAATATAAATTAAAAAAATTGCACAAATCTTCTTGTTCTTGTGGTGTTATTTAAATGAATTACAGTATTTTGAATAGGAAAATTTCATTAATGAAAAGCAACATTTGAAAGAAAATATCAAAGGTTGATGAACAAGTACAGCTCATGATTTTTTTTATTCCTCATGCTTTGTGGTGGGGGACCTGATCCTCTCTACTTTCACTCTGAGCTAACACTCGACAGTTGTGGGATAAATACCAACAAAACACCTCCACATCTGTATCTGACTTATCGAGGCCTTCCTAGTCATCATCTAAACTCAAGAAAGTGCTGAACAAAATATAGAGTCTCTATCATGGAGTGGAAAATCCAACCCAATTACTTAAAACTGGAGATTACATATAAATCTTAAATATCAACCAAGTAATGTGACATAAAGGTCTTTTACCTCAATGCCTTAAGTACCTAATAGTGGTGGCACTAAGAAAACAACATGGCTGCTGTTTACAGTAAGTGCTCAAATATGCTTCCATGCAGACGGTGCTGAGGCATCCAAACATGTCTGTATGTGAATCAGAGACATTCACTAACACTCCCATGAGAATCCGATAGAGGCATCCAAAAGTGCTTACATGAAGTAAACGGTTAAAACACAAACAAAATGTGCTACTATGGCAATATAAAATAATTGTTGTAGGGTTTAACGCCATTTTTCAGCACAAGATAGGCTATTTTTGGAGGCCAGTATAAATGGTGGAGAAAGATTCTGGGTAAACCCCGAAAGAACCACCGACCCACGAGAAGCTAATGGCAAGCTTTCTCACATACCCACAGGCAATATAAAATAGTACCGTTTAAATTAAAGAAAAATTAATAAATCTTAATAATGCTGTCTGACATGTATATATCCGAGACTTACATATATTATAACTGACATGTATATATCTGAGACTTACATATATTATAATAAACTGACATGTATATATCTGAGACTTGCATATATTATAATTAACTGAATGATCACTTTTTTCAACATCAAAAAGGCAGCAAAATTGCTCCTGAAAGTGATGACGATTTAGATAAATTGGTGCCTCAATCTCTCTTTTGTTTTTAGCATTCTTGCCGAGGCTACAAACAGTAAACCAAGCCCTTTTTATTGACATCATGTCCACCCTGCAGTGGTCATTAGATGAGACTGACAGAAAGTGTGGTGTGCAGAGCTATTCTCTGCAAGAAGCCATGGCAACTGTCAGGATGCATGAAGAGCTGGTCAAGCCTTTTTCTTAATCCTCTCCACCCCTACTGCAAAGCATGTGATATTGAAAAATTGCTTAACTGTACTGTAAGCAATCTGCAACAAATATTTTTGATAGTATTCAAAGAATACAGAAGACAAGTGCCTACAGCCCTTTGACCTGACTGCACAGCTCGATTTTACTTAAATAATACTGCTGCACTTGTAACTCACAATTCAGGAAACTGCTGGCCAAAGTGTTCAAGAACTCGAGGTAAACACAAGACAAAACAGATCGATCAAGCATGAACTGTTCTTGTCAGGAAGGTGAAACAGTACTCCTCACAACATATCAATTTATCAAGTTACAAAACTGCTGTGAATGGTATCCAAAAATCTTAGGTAAAAGTTATCACAGCTTATTTCAGAAGGAAAACGACATTAGTGAACTAGATTTGTTTGAATGATGTATCATTTCCCCATGACACAACTCTGAATGTAATCGTCTGAAAATAATAAATGCAAATTAACACAGAACAGTATCATAAAACAGGTCACAGTGACCTACATTTTATTAAGAGTCTAGTACTCCTCATGATGCATCAATATATCAAGATGCGCAACTTCTAGAAACAGCTTCTGAAAAACTGAGCCAAGTGCGAAGCAAAATTGATCAATCGAACAAAACTAGTCCTCAGTTCACAAGTTTATTTGTAGGATGTAATATGTCAAATGCAATGACTTCTATATGGATCAAGGGAACATGAACTGAAAATTATTGTGCTCTTCACGTCACATTGTCTATCAAGTTTAAGAATTCTGCTGCAGGTAACAGTGTCTGAATTACTATCCTAAATGCAAAGTTTAACCAAGGTGTTGACATCATCCAGCCATTTGGAGTAAAGAACAGATATCCTCAAAAGATGGGCTGCAGTCCTTGTGCCCTCAGGACTTCCTATTCCTTGATTTGTGACTACTATTTTACTACTATTTATTTATAGCATCAGTATATAGTTCCAATATAGTATATATGCTCACTATCTTTGACATGCATTTATTTTTCTTTCTTTCAGAGACATCTTTCATTTGTATAAACATGAAAAGGAATCCTAGTTAAGAAGATTCATGACTACTTACCTATACTTACCAGTGAAATAATGGCATGGTTACATTGCAGATGCTATCTGGAAGGACTCGACTGTAAATGTTTCAGGTCACCTGTTTAAACTTTGTTCACACAATATTTTTTTGCTGCTACTGTTTATATTTCCAAATGGATTCTTAAAAATCCACCAAAGAAAAAGAAATATTCCTAAATAAGAGTGTTAAATGATAGGAACATTCTCTATACTGACTAGTGTTCAGTGTACATTATTTTGATATTAATCAACTTCAATACATACTAACCAATGTGAGCTCTGTTTGAAATCCGCAACCTGGTTGGGCCGACATGTAAGCCTTTCACTTTATTCTGCTCTATCTCCTCAAACAGCTGTTTCAGGTGAATTACGCAACCATTACCTGTAAATATACATGCAGGTAAGTATGATGTGTGTTGTTATGTGAAATACTTAACTGCTAGTTTTGCATTGCTTTTCTATCTTGGGATGCCAAGTCACCAGTCGAAGCTAATATTCCCCTCCTCCAATTCAAGGTCCAGAATTAACAAGAATATGATTCCAGACTGATTCCATAATTATATCCAACATATGGAATAACCTTCCTTTGTTTTCATTTGAACCAAATCTACTGGACATCAGAGCAGCATGAGAGGAGCAGGTAAGTATTGTACAATTTCATTAGTTGTATCGCATAAAAACTGCATTTTAATTGCAGTAATACATTATCTGCTATTACTGCTTTGCTGAATTTACCAGTCACGAGGGAGGCTGACTGCCTCAAGAAAAACTGGTGTGAGAAATAAATGCCCTTACCTTTACATAAGTATGTCAACTACAAGATGGAAGATTGCTACTTGACACAGGTTGTACAGCTGCATTAGGACCCAATAAATACATACCTTTGGTGTGCTGTGCCAGAAGTGGAGATAAATGATGAAACAATAGTGTGAGAGCATCCAAAGGCTGCTCTAATGAAGTCCTCAAATGGGGAGTGATTCACACAGACGTAAGATACAGCAACAGCCTTAACAACACAGGCTTAATGCTCATGAAAGAAGGTCCCCCACTGAGGGGCTGACCAGCTCTCTGGATAGTGAAAATAATCAACCTGTAATAGATGCCGCCAAAATACACAAGGAGAAAGAGATGATTCTGACCTTCCATCTATTATTAGAGGAAGCAATTATTACTATTATAAGACTAAAAATAAATCAGTATATTTGTGCATTCTCTCCCCACATTACAGGAAAAAGTCTACGGAGGACCGAAATCTTCTATCAGTGCAATGATTTGGCTTGGTAATCTGATTATGAAGACCAATGTGCACATCACAAGCTGCAAACTGATTACCTTACTGTTGTCGTCTTCAGAATTTAAAGCTAAATGCTGTATGTTTTATGAAAGCGTTATAAGTTGTTGTTGTTGTTGTTATAGGGTTTAATGCCATTTTTCAGTACAAGATAGGCTGTACATGGCAGCCGGTATTAATGGTGGAGGAAGAACCCGGGAAAACCTTGGAAAGGACCACCTACCCACAAGTTACCAGCAAGCTTTCTCACATACCCACACTAGCCAAGCCCGAGACTCAAACTCACACAGACAGAGGTAAGATGGCAGTGATCCGCAACGGTGAGTGCTTTAGACAACTTGGGGCCCCAAAAGTGTTATAAGTAATAGAAGGATCAAAGGTGGTACCATCTTTCAAGTCTTTTAATATAAATCGCCTGACCTTTGGTGGAGGAGAGATAAAAAGGAGAGATTGACCAAAAAATGATTTTGGCTGAAACATCAGAGTTGGTATTTTGATTTTTTGTTGTGTTATTGCAATGTCTCAAGATTTTTTGATGGAATATCAAAGGGAAGTTGATGATGTTTAAGTTCAATTCATGTCAAAATGCTCTGAACATAAGCTGGCTAATAAATGTTAAACTTTCTTGCAGATCGAGTCTGTGTGTTTTGTCACTGCCACATTCTAATGACACATCTGCCATATTCCAGACAGTTTTGAGGGTCAAAGCATGTGATCACTTTTCATATATGCCTATGGATATGCAGCCAGATCAAAAGCCATTATCATAGGTAGTCGAGCAAGAGTAAAAGCTGAGAAAAATTATTTCAAAGTAATGATAAATGAAAAGGATATACAACAGTCTGAAAATGAAAAACTATTTGACATTATGATAGACCGTATCTTGTGCTGGAAAATACAAGCTGATGAAGTGCTTTTACCTCTTGAACAGAATAAAATCTCATCTCCCTCAAGAACAGAGAAAGATATTCTACAGTGCATATATCATGCCACACCTAGAATATTGTTGTTCTATCTGGGGTAATAGTGGTATAGAAAAATCAGGAAAGATTACTGAAATTTCAAAAAAGAGCAGCTCAAGTTATTCTTGATGCTGATTTAGATACAACATTAACAAATCTTTTTAAAACCCTTCCATTTCAGCAGAGAACTCAATATCAGAAGGGTTTACCAGTCTATAAATCTTATATGGTCTGGCTCCTGATTATCTTAAACATGATTTTAAATTTGTTAAAAAGGTACATATGTATGAACTAAGATCCATCTCAAACAAGTTATATTTACCTAACCTAAATTCAGAGTTTTATTAGAAGAGATTTGCTTTTTCTGGAGCCAAACTATGGAATTCCATACCACCTTATATAAAGTCAGCTGACACATGCCAAGCTTTCAAAAAGCTTCTTAGTCAACATCTACAGAAACAATCATTTGTATGATTTTGTATAATTCGGTACTACTACTTTTAACATTTTTATCATGTACTCACCTATAATGTTTTACATATGTTCACTACTACTATTTGTATGAATCCTGTATGTACTCATCCTTGAAGCCTTG
>JAECUM010014640.1:0-34585 GCA_016617855.1 Megalonaias nervosa
AACAGCATATATTTTCTTAAAAAAATATATTTTCATTCACAATCTAAATCTCCACAGTACATTTTATTCACTTATAAATCATGATGACACTGAGGCAAGTTTATCCATCCACAATAATTAAGCAAATTTGTGGCATATGCATACCACTCTGCTATAAAGCATGCTAACATTAAGGCAGAGATATCAATTAACTGTAATTTAGCAACCTTGTGGCAAATGCATACCACTCTATTACAGAGCATGCTGACATCATCTCTAATTTTGCATACTTGTAGCATATGCATACCACTCTACTATAAAGCACACTGTTGTGTAAAGTATTATGAAACTGCTATCAGGTCACTATGGTCTCAAGCAGATATTACTCTGTGCAGACCTGAAACCTATTTTGGCCTTTATTACATGTTGCCACTATCTTCTGAGAAACACTACAGGCACATACACATTTAAAACTGACTTGCAAGTTACATGAAGATTACATGGTACAAAATTCTGAAGACCAGCAAATCCTCAGACTTTTACATCTTCATCAGCCATTTTATGTATACACTTGTCTACAGTAGGGCCATAGATAAGAAAACCTAGTGGCTGTCTGGTGTCTGCAGCTTATCACTGGCTGTCTGGTGTCTGCAGCTTATCACAAACATTAAATGTCCCTTTTCCTTAAAGCTCTCACTAATAGGTGGTTTAAGATGCAGCTTGATAGCAATAAACATTGCCACTACTCAATGGAGCACTGACTAACTCCAAACAAGATGGCAGTAAAATTGTAGTTCTAAATTCAAGAATTTCACTTACCATATTTAAAGATGTTCAAAAGTTATTAGATAATGTCCTCTCACAGCTATTGCCTGATATTCTTCAGACATTACAACCCAAAGAAATGTTTTTCGTTTACTGGCTCAATTGTGCCCTTTGCAATGGAAAATCTCTTACTCTTTTTCAAGGAATATGAATCAAACCAATAAGTATAGCAACAATCAAAACTGATTTTTGTTCTGTGCTACCAATATTTTTGTCTAGAACTTTCACTATCTGTGTAAAGAAGCATGCATACTAATTCCATCTGTTATTCTTTATTTAGACTGCATATTTTTCATTCAGTTCAGTCACATACTTTTCACTCACATTCCAAAGTCATTAAATGGATTTACTGAACTTACCCGCAGGTAAAGATGAAAACATCATCTTGAAGAGCAATGAGTGATTTCTAGTAGAGCAACAGTCATACAGATGTTAAATGATTTTGTAATGGTGATCTAGCCATTTCTTCTGTAGGACACAATCAGTGTCTGAAAGGACAAAACTACCAGCAGTAAAAGTTTACTTGATTAAAACCATACAGAATTTTGAGGACCTCTTCACTGTTATGTATATGTAATTTAATTATTTGTTTGTTTTAAAAAAAATTTTATTCCATTACATGCTATTGTAATGTAATTTTGTTTACTGGATTTGATAGAGTCCAGAAATGAGTTTAGTTCTGTTTGGCCTGACTGAAATTTTTCATTGATAAACACCTAATAATAGAAACACTGTATCTAGTTTCTAACCTTGATTCAGAACCAGTGACAGTTTTGGTAAACAACTTTTTAAAATTTTTTTATTCTTTTTCAGAGTAAGAACCATTAAGTTAAGTCAAGGCCATACCTGGAGTACATGACATGAAACATGTGTTTATTGTTACAAACTTCCAATTTTTTCGAGAAGGTTGGCCTTTATCCGGGAATCTGTTTTGCGTCTTAAACTAGTGTATAACTGTTGTCTTGATAGAGATTTCCCAGTCGGGCTTAAACACTTGAGATGTCAAGTTACATTATGTTGTGACCAGTTTGAGTTGAATTGTTTTATTTTATGGAATTCAAGTGATTCTTTTCCCTGGAAATACATATGTGCTCTTACAAAATTCTTGGACAAAGACATTCAATGAAATTTATACTGATTTCAGAACTGGAATAATATTTTCTGTGATTCAACAAGGAACTGTTGACACAGCAGTACTTCGCAGACTACAACCGACATCATCGCCCTCCATTTTGGATTTCATGGAGACTCAAACTCAGATTCATTCAGGACTTTTTAATAATAGGACTTCTATTTTTTTAATTCTTGGATTATTTTTGGATTTAATTCGTAAAACCGTAAGTTCTTTTTTCTCATTTTTACTTGGTATTCTAGGGAAATAAATTATTTGTTAAATTTTACAAAGCTTGTTGTCTTCACTCTTTTCTGTTACTTTTTGTAAGAGCCTAGACTCGTAACATCTCAAAAATATAGAGGGATACACACATATATATAGAATTATTAGAGGCATTTAAAAAATATTGGTAATAATGGGGAGACATAAAAATAATGGCAAAGGAATATAGGTGATTCACTGGACACATTGATGTTTATTGCAATTCAATATGCTTTTGAAAGCAATATCCCACAAATGCGTATGAAACAATTATACAGACACATTAAATAACACATTTCTACATGTTGGCCTGACTAACACATTTGAATATTACATCCCACTTTCTTTATGCTGGAGGCATGAACCATGGACAAACTTCTTACAATAAAATTAAACTCTAAACCAAAAATGGTAACGTGAAATTGATTCTGCACTGTCAAATAAAGTTAAAGAACGAATAAACTAAGTAGATAAGATCATGAGTTAATATGTTTTGGACTTTATACATTTCTTGCTGGAGTTTAGAAAGTAACAAACAAATGACTGCTCTACTGGGAGTTTATGAAATATTTGTACCTATTTGTAATTGCCATAATGTTACCTTGGTACTATGCTCAGGTTTGATCCATTTCGAATCATACCCCACCTTCAGTCTCGGAAAGGAATTACCAGGCATAATTACATAATAACTCATAAGTATTTAATCCCTTCGTACCTTACACTTTTCAAACTATACTGTTATCCATCTGCACAAACTTCTCAAGTTTATTAAAATATAATCACCAATGGAGAGTACAATATTAAATCTTTGCTATTTCTAAATGGGGTATAGTGGTATGATGCGTACTTTTTTGCACAGTTATCAAAAAGACTTGGGTACTAATATATGGTATACCACATGCAAAATATCAATGGTATAGTTGGTTACAATTAATATAAAATGGAGACAAAGGCACAGTGAAAACGTTTCTGATCATACAAATGTCCTGTAAGTTGAGTCTACATTTTTTTATCCTTTTTCAACATGTGCCATATGTTACACAATCAAGCAGTCTGAAGAGAAGTGTATTTACCCAATAATATTTTAATTCATCTTTGGAAGGTATTTAGGCTCTGAGGAATTTGACTCAGAATATTCATGTGATTGAATTTTTGGAGGAGGCAAAATGGAGATACTTTCAACAAGGCACTACAAACATGGAATGATAACATTTTTTTTATAAAATGTATCACGTCATGGGTCCTGGTTGCATTATCCTTGGACCCACCAAGTGTCTATCATGTCAGTAATAGACAACTTCAAATGCCTTTTGCCAGAACAAGTTTATTTACCACTGTTTGTTTTGTAATGGAATTGCCTCCCTTTGCAAATCTGGAGCAACCCTGCAATATAGTCTTTTAAAGAAAACTCTAGAAAGGTTCCAACCTACCAAGATAGAAGATTAGCACAAATTAAGCATTCAAGATTCACACTAGATTGTAGTTTATAAAATAAATATCTTTTCAAAAATGCAATTGTCATTTATCAATAGGTGCTCATGTTATGAACCAAAAACTGTGAAGCATTTAAAATATTTTACCATCAGAAACTTCTCCCCTAGAATACATATATGACATCGATATTAATGGATAACCCTTCACAATCACTTGAGATCAATCAGAAGAATGAATTTCTAGGCAATCCAAAGGCAAACACCTGCATCTAAGAGGTTTGTTTAATCACTGCTTGTGTCTTTACACTCAGCTGTTATATCTCTGGTACATATTTAGGTACTACATCTATACTACCCAGTCTGAAGTTAAACTTTACCAACACCTCACTTCCATCAACATTTTCACATTTTAGTTTTTGTCTTTCAAGTATACAGTAATATGCTTCTGTGAAAAATGCTTGTAAGTTACTGTCTGATATTAATTCAATATCGTATGTACTGTATTACAATATTGAATGTAAAGTATACAACATTGCAGGTACAGTACACAATATTGAATGTACAGTATACAATATTGCATTACAATCTTCTTCCAGTATTTCATTGGCATTTTTTCGATGTATGCGATCATATGCCTTCATTACTCATTTCAACCATATTATGACAGTAAATATTAATGGAGTGTGCTATAAATAAGCTTTTGCTTGCAGCTCAATCCCCTTTATCTCTTGTTCATTTTTATGCACTTCCAATAATGACTTCTGCCAATAAGAACTGTTTAAATCAGTTTGAGTAACATTAAAAATATGAATCAATATGGTCAAGCCAGTAGTTGGCAAATTGTGTTTCAAATGTTGGTGATATTTGTATAGTCTGCAGAGTTATGTTGTGATTCTCTTTTTGACTATCTTCTATGTGAACCTTTTTTTTACATGGTAATATGGTCTCAATTTATGGTTCTCTTGCAAAATTTGGGATTTTTGGAATTATGGATGTGATGCTTTCTTTCTCATGTAAGTGTATCACTGGATGTCCTTGGGTGAGACATGAGAACAAGGTTTTTGACCCTAGCACAATGTTCATGTGGTTCTTCACACCCTAACACCAAGAACCTTCTTGAAGAACTGTCAAGAACCTCATTCTTGGGTTCAGAACTCACACTAACCCTGAAGCAGCATTAAGCAAAGAAAGAAAATGACTGCTCTGGTGGCCTAAGTGATTAGAGCATCTGCCTCGATGCACGATGTTGCAGGTTTAAACCCTGGCTGAGTAATAATAATAATAATAATAATGAGGACTTTGTATAGCGCCTAATCTTTAGAATCTGTAAGCGCTTTACAACATTAGACAAACATATATAATGACATGATTACAATAAACAAACACCATGAAATTAGAAAACAGAAAACATGCTGAAAATATTTAAGGTAAGGAAACATTATTAGGTCTTTAAGTCTGTTCTTGCAGTCAGAATAGGTGAGTTTTAAGAGCACTCTTGAATGAGATCATTGTGTCTTTGTGTCTAAGTTCAGTGGGCAATTCATTTCATGTTGCTGGGCCCTGGTATACTAAAGAACGTTATCAATATGACTTCATTTTCATAGTGGGAATAATGAGAATACGAGTGTCAGAAGAGGATCGTAAGTATCTTGCTGGTCTGTACACATGGGTGAGGTCAGATAGGTATGTTGGACTGGAGCCCGTCAGTGAAACATAGCACAGAGAATAAATTTTGTGTTTGATTCTGGATCGAATGGATAGCCAGTGTAGGGTAAAGATCCAGTGGGAGATGTGCTCTAATCGTGGTACTCTAAGGATGATCCAAGTAGCTATGTTTTGAACTTTTTGAAGTTTCTTAAGTAGATATTGAGACGAACCAACAGAATTGAGTTACAATTGTCCAGTCTTGAAAATACTAAGGAACACACAAGTATTTTAGTGGCATTAACTGAAAGATAATTGCAAATGGAGCTGATGTGTCTCAGCTCAAGATATGCAACCTTGCATATGTTCATAACATGTTGGTGCAATGAGAGAGTACTGTCAAGAGTAACACCTAGGTTTCACACTGACTATGTGAATTTAATGTTGGTGTTGCTGATATTTATTGTTTTTGAGGTAAAGGATGTGAATGAGAAACTCTTTTTGTTGTAATCAGAATGACTTCAGTTTTATCATCATTCATCTGCAGCTTGTTACATGTCGTCCATGATTTCACCTCAGAAATGCACCTCTCTACACCTTGGATGGTAGCATCAACTTCAGTTGGGTGGCTAGATTTGTATATTTTGGTGTCATCAGGGTACATTTGGTGAGACACTGGATAATGATCTATGACACTTGAGAGCGGCTGAGTGTATAGAATGAAGAGAACAGGTCCAAGAACAGACCCCTGTGGAACACCACAACATAGATCAACTAGGCTGGAGTGTATTCCATTTGCGGATACAATCTGTGTCCTGTTGACCAAGTAGGACTTGAACCACAGTAAGGCTGTCTCGTGAATGCCAAATACATGCTGAAGATGGTGAAGTAATATATTATGGTCTATTGTGTCACATCCTGCAGACAAGTCAAGGAGGGCGAGGATTGTAATCTTTCCGCCATCCAAAGCAGAGAGAAGGTCATTAACTACTTTCAGAAAAGTAGTTTCAGTACTGTGGCAAGGGCGATATGCAGACTGTACATTGCTAAAAAGACTGTTTGAATTCAGATGAGATACAAGTTGGAATAGAACAACATTTTCTAAGACATGAATGGGAGATTATAAACTAGGGGGTAGTTCTTTAAATCATTATGGTCGAGTGTTGGTTTCTTCAGCACAGGCTTTACAATGGATGTTTTGAAAAATGATGGGAATTCCCCGGATGAGAGAGAGGTGTTGATAACATCAGTTAGTGAAGGCAATATTGGATCTAAGTACTCAAGCAGCAGTGATGTCGGAATCGGATCAAGTTCACATGACTTTGGTGCACTCTTCATCACGACTGTACGTACTAAATCCATAGAGCCAGGTTCAAATGCTGCTAACGGTTGCCGCTGAAATTCTGTATCGCAACTGTATGGTGACGACGAGTCAATTGAAATTTGTTGTCAAGCTTATCTCTAATGGTTTGTACTTTGTCACGGAAGAAATTTGCAAACAGGTCCGGAAGGTCGACTGGAGAAAAGGTAGTTGGAAGTGGTGTAAATTTGTTCCTTGACATCAGCTTGTTAGTAATCTCGAAGAGCTCTTTGCAGCTGGAACTTTCCGTGATCTTAGTACTGTAGTGTGTTTGATTTCGCTACATGGACTGTGTTTGTGAAATTCTTCTTAGCGGTTTCATAGATTTGCTTATGAATAGTGAGTCTGGTGGAAAGCCAAAGCCTCTCAGCTTTAAGGCGGTCTCATTTAGCAGTGCGACTATTGCTATACCACGGAGACCACTTTTTAATTGATACACTGCACTTGGTTGCTGGGGCATGTTTGTCAAGCAATGAACGCAGGCAGTTATCAAGTTGTTCTGCTGTAGTAGCTAACCAAGTTGTTAGGCTTTCTTGGATGTCATGCATTAGTTGGGTTCTAGTTACCATACTTAGGTTTCTCTTAGTAGCAAATAAAGGTGGAGGGTTAGGGACTGACATGTCAAGATGGCATATAATGCAGAGGTGATCTGATACAAGTTCGTGGGTCACAATGGAGGACTGTAGAATAGTATCATCAGGACTCTGAAGAATCCAGTCTAAAATGTGACCATGTTTATGGGTGGGTTGGCTAACTGACTGTTTGAGGTTGAAAACGTGAATGGAATCTAGGAGTTATGATGTGTATGGGTTTCCAGGACAGTCAAAGTGAAAGTTGAAATCTCCAAGAATAATCAGGCTGCCACCTGTCGAATTTCCATACTTCAGGAGATTCGGAAACTATCATACCAAAGACTTATAAAAATGGTACTAGCAGCTGCCTCACTTGGCGCTCAGCATTAAGAGGTTAGTGTTAGGACTGATTGGCCTGGTGTCAGGATAATATGACTGGGTGGGACATGATGCCACATGTCTGCAGCATGATGCCCCAGTGTTAGACATCACTATAAACCAGGGGTCTCAAACTCAGACCACCCTGAGAGCCGCATGAGGGCATTTTCGATGGCCCAAGGGCCGCACGCCCTTTGTTATGTCTCATGACACCTTGTGATGCCAATCATTTTGCGGGCCACAGGATACGGCTTGGCGGGCCACATGTGGCCCGTGCAGTGGCGTAGCGAAGGTACCTAGCGCCCGGGGACAAAACATAAACTTGGCGCCCCCTTACTTAGCGCCCGGGGACAAAACATAAACTTGGCGCCCCCTTCGAGTGCATCTGAGATAACGAATAGTTGTATTTTCCTCATTTTGGCGCCCCTGCCGCATGACGCCCTCCCCAAGCTATGCCACTGGGCCCGTGGGCCGCGTACTTGAGACCCCTGCTATAAACTGCCACACTGCAGACATCGTAGACACACGCAGTAGACAAAAACGAAGATGGCAGAACATACACAGCGTTTTTGTTCTGTGATGAACTCACATTGTTAGGGTAGTGATGTAGGGGACATATTTGGATGGGGGGTAGTAAATCTTTCTGTAATTTTCTATTGATTCATTCTTTTTAATTGCCTTAAAAGAAAACACAGACATAAGGAACATCACTTATTCTCTCATATGATTGGATTACTCATAGTATAAACTCACTCATAAGTCGAATCAAATTATCAGTCTCTATGTTGTTTGTTCTACTGATTACTCCTAACAAAGTGAACTAACCCAGATCTGCCGGCACATTATGCAATGACAGATCTGGGTCTGTGCAGCTTGCAGTTGGACTTGGTCTTATAAGCTAGTATATAATGCAGCTTATGTCAATGATCAATTACTTTTGTCTGTTTTGCCTCCTTGTCACAATGGAAAATGACTTTTTTCGTCTTTACATAGGTATCAGAATGCAAGCTTCGTGCATCACACAAGACAAAGTCTGTGTACTAACTCAAGAAACTACATCGTCACACCTATCCCTCAATTTCCTAATGATATTTATGGTATCTTTATATGTTCGACCTGTATAAAGTAGCCAGAGAATGTCAACATTGAGCGATTTGTTTTTCCTGCTTGGTTAGACAGTGTTATGCTTGCCCCAGTGAAAGTGTCCTCAGGATTGCAGCTATACTGACACATTATTATGCCAAAGTCAAAAGGCCAGCAGATATTTCTATATGTAATTACTTCTCACAAAAAAATGTTGCTATTATGCATCTGAAATATTTTAAGCAAAAATGACTGGTACAAGTATAATCATTAGATGTCCATGGTGTTACCAGTATACCAGTTGACCAAAGTATTTTCTCAGGGTGGTATGTACCATGGTACTTTTCACTGTACCAATATGTCGTAGTTTCCAACAGTAAGGAATGGACACAAATTAACAATGATCTTGTTACGATTTTAATGATATTAATATGTTTTCATTATTCATTACAAAAATAGTTTTAAAATTATATTTTTTCACAAAAGAGATATATCTGTGACAAATTAATTAATTACAAATATAATTATATTTATGAGCCTTTAATCACATGTTTGACATGTGTCACGTATGTCAACGAAGTGGCCAAATGGAATGTTGTGAAACATATTTGGGCTACAACCAACTTTAGGAAAACAATCTGATTAAAGAAAATAAATAAATAAATAAATAAAATAAATAAATAAATGTCATGTTTTAGTTATTTACTAACATATGTGAATGTGTAAAGTATATATATTCCTTTGTAAGATGCTAATCATCCGATGATTTTCAGGAGCACACTTATTTTCTCTCTGAAATTTACGTAATTCCTCAAGTCCACAAAATATGTTTTGGTCTGATGAGTAAATGTTGTTTTATGTTTACTGGCCCTTCTGATATATATCTTGGCAGGGTGTTGGCAACCCATTCAAGGTTTCCTTGCCTATTATATTAATAGAGTAGCTAAAACATATTGGGCTTCAGTATCAACACTTCCTATTTTTATTAATATGGCTCTCTAATGTCAGCACTATGTCTTTCACAGTATCAGTTATAGTGTAAACGTAATCATTCCACTTTAGTTACTGCTTTTAGATTACATCAAATAACATTCACATATCAAATTCATCTACTATAAGGTACTAGCCATTTAATTTTCAGAAGAGAGAGAGGTGCTGTGATTTTCTTTTGAGGTGAAGTATTTTTTTCTTTTATCACAAGATAATCAATATTTCTTTTCCAAATAATATCTCTGATATAATATGGTGTTATTTTTCTATAAATCAGAGGAAGGTAATTTTCCAGCTATTGACAGAGAGAAATTAAAAAAAGCGTCACGCTGTTGCCTCAGAACACTGAATTGTTGGTCCTTAATATAATTGCAGTATACCATGGTACTTATTGCGGTACGTTCTCAAATACTGCAGTATACCGAGGTACAACATTTTCGTAGTAAAGAAGCTCTAGTAATCATGGTCATGACATAAAAATATCCCATAACGTTTAGCCTATCAGCAATCTTCCCTTTCATATGTGACCTTAAGTAGCTCTATGGCAATGAAGGCTGTCTAAACTGGATTACTTGGGAAGAAAGTTAGTAGAAATTGCAGAGACCCACCTCCCCCATCATAAATATCAGTCTCAATGTTTTACATTATGGAACTATGTCGGACTGTATGAAAAATCAAAACGTTTAACACTCACACTCTTTCACAGGTCCATCTCATAATGTGTGATAGCTTGATGAAAAGGAAAATTTCCACATTAAAATGATACCTATATTATCAGACTTAATAGATTTTACTAGAAGTTGTCACTGTAAACTCAAACGTCATTAAGAAATCATGGCCTATATGTGCAACTGCAATTTCTAGCATTACCTACATTGTCTCTTATTATGCATTTGCGGTGGATGTGTACTGAATATTACGAAGACAGATATGTATGGGCTGTGACAAAGACTATCCACATGGCCACCACTAAATACATTAAGAACAGTCAGAAATACTCTGATCTTGATTGAAATCATTCCGTAATCACAAGACCTTGATGCAAATGAAAGTGTCAATTAATAGATAATGGAATGAGAGTGGGGGCGTACAAACCTGTAATGACAATGTTACAGTTTTAGATTGACCACCATAAATCCGTCGTTCCATTAACTAACTCTTAATGGCATTGGTAACAAATACATGTGAAATGAAGAAATGTAATACAGTATCAGTTTGAACTATAATAACTTGCCAAAAATTTCCCCAGGAACAAAAATGAATATATTTTTTGTAGAAGAAAAGACCAAATGCATTATTTTCTGACAATTTCAATTCTAGCATGCAAAAACAGAATGATCATCATACAATATATGCAAATGATGTTTGAATTATTCTTGTTATTCCTGTGTTTGCTAAACAGCTGTGTGAATATGGCATTCGTATATCAGGTACATGCAACCGTGTGAATTATATAACTTATGTACATGGGGGCCATACTGCCAGTGTTTCCAGATTAGAAACATCGCAGCCATGCAAACAGTGTTCCCCTGTTATGGTACACACCAGCCATGTGAATAGCCTTAGCCATATTTATCTAATGGATCATAAGAGTTTTAAGTCCAACATCTTCTCTACAAAGATACATTAATATTTCCAATGATTGTTAACCAGTTTTGCCTTAAGCTTGTGTCAGGTACCTGACATTTCAGAAATGATTAGGCAGTGTAGTGGAGATATTTGGGGATATGGAAATTGGAGTCCGGGCTTGTAGAATTTCAGTTAGGGCTTGTGAGTTTATTTAGGTAAGTCACCAGCCCAAGGCATGTCTCTAAAAAAGATATTTTTTCAGCACTGACTGAGCTGCGCAAAATGCCAGAGATGAGTAACTTGCAATACTCCCTTGTCCCTTGGACGAGTACTTACAAATAAATTTCCTCAGTCATGAACCATTGTTGAAAGACATTGTTATTAGTGATGCTCAAACGCTTCCTAAAAGAAACTATTGATATTGTTACGTATATGTAATTTATTTGCTTGTGTTTTAGTTTTAAATTCTCTTTTATTTCATTTTTATTTAATTACGCTATCGTAATGATAACTTTATTCATTGGATTTGACTTTTTTCGGAAAATTCAGTTTTTTGTTTTGACCTGATAAACACGCAGCCTATTGCTCAGTTACATTTTTAGCCAACCTAGTTCTTGACATTGGTTCAGATTTTGTAAACATTGAGCGAAAATGATTGGTTATTACCAAGGTCTTGTTCAGCCCACGTGTTAGTCAGTTGTAAACAGTTTTATTTGTAAATTTATTTCCAGTGTGGGAATCTGATTCTTAGATAGGGCGATTCTAGTCTACGTGCAAATTGCCATTTTTTTTTACTGCGCTGTTCAAGTTAAGTGACCACGTGAGCCATCATGTGATCTAAAATCGCGGGTTAAACAGATATTTTTAGTGGATTTGATCAGTGGTTAATATATATCTTCGGTTTCAAGGTATTTGTCTTGTTGTTGCCATTTGAGTTGATTTTCGTATTTAAAATAATTTATTCACCCTTGTTACGACCATGTAGTTTAATTACATGTGTGTTAAAATTTGAATTCTTTCTATTTCATTTTTATATCATTAAATATAATTATTATTGTGATGATGATTATGTTCGCAGGGTCTGATATTTTGATAGAAACATCGTGTTTATTTAGAACGTAAATGTGACTCGCGTGAGCACGATTTTTGCATGTCGATTCAAGTAAACAGTCGGCAATAGCTATGTAAATGATTGGTTGTGACCACGGTCATTTCTAATAATACTTGTTGACATTCTATACTGCGGTGGCGAGATTTCGAAATCGCCATGTGTTTTTCGTGCGTGTACACGAAATGACTTTTTAGTTCGCCTTAAATACTCAGGTACCTGCGAAATAGTCTAGAGTCATATTTTAACACCTTAGAGAGTCACATTGTAACATCTTATAGAGTTTCTAATACCTTGAGAAGAAGGTATTCTTTTGTGCAGGAAAGAGTCGTTCGTTCGTACGTCTGTAGAACGACTGTAGAACAACATGTGTTTTGTTACTGATGATAGCTGCACTTCATCTATCTTTTAAAAAATAATTATTTTCCCTGGAGAACTATACAACCGGCTTTGGACAAAGACATTTGGTGAAATTAATTCTAAATTGGAACAGAACAGTACAAATTGTGATTCACAGTGAAAATTATGGACACTTGTGTAAAACCTTCGTCTGACGTCATCATCCACCATCTTGGAACGGAACTGAGATTCAGACTACTTTAATTAGAATTGTTTATTTACAGGACTTATGTGTTTTTCACAATTTTAGGATAATTGTTTGGATCTTCTTCGTAAATCGTAAGTCTTATTTCATATTCTACCCTTTTCAACGTGTTTTCTAGGAAAATAAATTATTTTTGTTAAAATTTACAAAGCTTGTTGTCGTCACTCTTTTCTTTGTGTTACTTTAAACGAGCCGATACGTAACACCCTGGAAAATACTCTTCTTCAACGAAATTTTTGGACAAAGACATTCACTAAATTATTCGGAATTCAAAAGCCGGAATTACATTCTTGTGACTCAACAAGGAACTAATGACACATCAACACAAACTGGTTATAGAGGACGTCATCGCCTCTTTTAACTACTCATTCTCTTTTATCTAATCAGGGTGACAAACGACAATCACTTGTCGTCGAACAGGAAAAAGATCCTGAGATCTCCTGTTTGTTTCAGAGGGCCATTAGCGAAAATGAAGCCACTGAAGTACCTGTCTAATATTTCATTAAAAATTCTTATGAGAAAATGGAGAACTCCCGAGGTACCTACTTGTGACAAGTGGTCAGTGAACTATCAGATTGCAGTTCCAAAATCTTACAGACAGGAAATACTTAGTTTGGCCCATGAAACTCTTCTGGCTGGTCATTTAGAGATTAATAAGACTTATCACAAGATCTTGACTCACTTTTATTGGCCAAAAATCAAAAGTCATGTTTGTAAATACTGTAGATCTTGTCATACTTGTAAAATGGTAGGAAAACCCAATCACAAGATACCTAATACTCATCTGCAACCTATTTCTGCATTTGACGAACCATTTAGCAGAATAATGGCAGATTGTGTTGGTCCCTTACTTAAGACCAAGTCAGGCAACCAATATTTGTTGACCATAATGTGTGCATCAACAAGATTCCCAGAGGCAATTCCTTTGAGGAATATTAAAACCAAAACTATAGTAAAAGCTTTGATAAAGTTTTGTACTCAATTTGGCCTTCCCAAATCTGTCCAATCGGATCAAGGGTCAAATTTTATGTCCGGAATTTTCCAGCAAGTTAGGTATGAATTAGGCATACAACAATTCAAATCTTCTGCCTATCACCCTGAGAGCCAAGGGGCTTTAGAAAGATTTCATCACACTTTAAAAGATATGATTCGATCATATTGCTTTGATACGGGTAAAGATTGGAATGAAGGCATTCATTTACTATTGTTTGCTGTTAGGGAGTCAGTTCAAGAACTTTAGGATTCAGTCCTTTGAACTAGTTTTCGGACACACTGTGCGTGGACCATTGAAGTTGTTGAAAGAGAAACTTCTTTCTAATGAAGATACTGAACTTAATCTTCTTGATTATGTTTCTAATTTTAAGTATAAGTTGTCAAAGGCTTGTGAGGTCGCAAGAGCGAATCTGCACTCTACTCAGTCAAAAATGAAATTAAGATATGATAAAAACTCAAAGGAAAGGAGTTTTCAGCCTGGTGATAGAGTTCTAGCTCTCTTCCCCATTCCAAAAAATCCTCTTCAGGCCAAGTAGTATGGCCTGTACACGGTTGAAAAGAAAGTAAATGATTTAAATTACATCATAAATACTCCTGGGAGGGGAAAACAAAAACAACTTTGCCACATTAATATATTAAAGGAGTATATTGAAAGAGATAGCCAAGTAAATCATGCAATTAATTTAGTTGTACCTGTCCCACCAAATGAGGATTTAAGTGAAGGCATTCAGTTGGACACTTTTGATTTTGGAGCGACAAATCTTCGCAATTCGGAAATTATGAAAAATCTGGACCAAAAACTTTTCCATTTGCAACAACAGGAAAGGAATGAACTTAAACAGCTATTATTTGAATATGATCACTTATTTCCAGATGTTCCTACGAGGACAAACAAAATATTTCATGACGTTGAAATTGTGAATTCCACACCTGTGAAACAACACCCATACAAGATGAACCCTCTGAAATAGGAATACTTGAAAAAGGAAATTCACTATTTACTAGAGAATAATTTCATTGAGCCCAGTAAAAGTGACTGGAGTTCACCAAGTATACTTGTTCCGAAACCAGATAAAACTTTCCGTATGTGCAGTGATTATAGGAAGGTGAACAGTGTGAAAAAACAGATTCATTTCCATTACCCAGAATCGATGACTGTATTGATAAAATTGGAAATGCCAAGTACGTCACAAAATTTGACCTTCTGAAAGGATTTTGTCAAATTCCACTTACGGAAAGGGCAAGGGAAATTTCGGCATTTGTGACTTCAGATGGACTCTATCAATATAAAGTAATGCCGTTCAGGATGAAGGGTTCCCCAAGTACCTTTCAACGCTTGATGAATATGATAACCTCTGGTCTAGATAATTATGATGCTTATATCGATGATGTCATCATCTACAACGACACCTCGAATGAACGTCTAGCAACAATTCGGAAATTCTTTGAAAGACTCACTGATGCAAGTTTGACAATCAATTTATCTAAACGTGAGTTTTGCCGTGCTTGTGTAACTTTTTTAGGACATATTGTGGGACATGGACAAGTTAAACCTATAGATGCTAAGGTCAAGGCTATCTCTGAATTCCCTGTGCCTGTCAGTAAAAAGCAACTGATGCGATTTTTAGGTATGGCTGGATACTATCGGAAATTTTGTTCCAATTTTTCTAATATTGCTCAACCCCTGACAAACTTATTGAGCAAGAAAAAAAAGTTTCTTTGGACTGAAAAATATCAGGAGGCTTTTGACAGGTTAAAGGCCATACTTAAAAGTCCGCCGGTTCTTACAGCTCCAAATTTCAATCAACAATTTAGACTATCTGTTGATGTAAGTTGTGTTGGGGTTGGAGCAGTATTGATTCAAGAAGATAGAAATGGTGTTGATCATCCAGTGTGCTATGTCTCTAAGAAATTAAATAAGCACCAAAGAAATTACTCAGCAATCGAGAAGGAATGTTTGGCTTTAATATTGGCATTACAGCTTTTTGAAGTTTACATTAGTTCAGCTCCTTCTCCGGTTGTTGTGTTTAGTGATCACAACCCCCTTACCTTCATCGACAAGATGAAAAATAAAAATCAAAGATTATTAAGGTGGAGTTTGTTTTACAAGAATATAATTTTGACATCAGGCTCATCAAGGAAAAAGTAATTTTAAATGCAGATGCACTTTCCCGTGTATAGAAATTTTATTTCGTGTACACTTTGTATAATTCATAAGAGTTTTCTTACGTAATTTTGTTTTACCTCATGTATAATTTACATATGGTACAAAGAAAGCTTTATTATATAAATCTTTCTTTTTCTTTATGGGGGAAGGGTTATGTATATGTAATTTAATTGCTTGTGTGTTAGTTTTAAATTCTCTTTTATTCTATTTTTATTTCATTACGTTATTGCAATGATAACTTTAGTCACTGGATTTGACTTTTTTTCGGAAAATTCAGTTTTCTGTTTTGACCTGATAAACACGCAGTCTATTGCTCAGTTATATTTTTATATTTTATATCTTTTTAGCTAACCTAGTTCTTGACCTTTGTTCCGATTTTGTAAACACTGAGTGAAAATGATTGGTCATTACCAAGATCATGTTCAGCCCACGTGTTAGTCAGTTGTAAACAGTTTTATTTGTTAATTTATTTCCAGTGTGGGAATCTGATTCTTAGATAGGGCGATTCTAGTCTACGTGCAAATTGCCATTTTTTTTTACTGCGCTGTTCAAGTTAAGTGACCACGTGAGCCATCATGTGATCTAAAATCGCGGGTTGAACAGACAATTTCTAGTGGATTTGATCAGTCGTAAATATATACCTTCGGGCTCAAGGTATTTGTCTTGTTGTTGCCATTTGAGTTGATTTTCGTATTTAAAATAATTTATTCACACTGCAAAATACTCTTCTTCAACGAAATTCTTGGACAAAGACATTCACTAAATTATTCGGAATTCAAAAGCCGGAATTATATTCTTGGTGACTCAACAAGGAACTGATGACACATCAACACAAACTGGTTATAGAGGACGTCATCGCCTTCTATATTGGAATTTCATCGAGATTCGAACTTGAATTCGATTAGAACTGTTTAGTGATAGGAACATATTTTTGAATTCTAGGAGTAATTTTTGGATTATATTCGCAAACCGTAATTCCTATTTCATATTTTTACCTTGTTTTCTAGGGAAATAAATTATTTTGTTAAATTTACAAAGCTTGTTGACTTCACTCTTTTCTTTTGTTACTTCTGTACGAGCCTACACGTAATAATATAAACAAATGGCATATTTATTTTGCACAGAAATAGTGAATACTGCAAGATTAGGGAACCCTCGTCCTACAATGTAAAACGTCTACTCTGATATTTATGTTTTGTCGACCCTAAACACATAAATATCAGGGAGAAATCTTACATTAGAGGACTAAATGAACCGAAGAGAATAGGATAAACACCAAGCTATGGCAGGTATGCCACGATCTAATGAATGTTATGAAATACAAGGCCTCAACGGTTGCAATTTAACAGAGCTTATAATCTAACTTCATACACAGTTTGTAACCTGACGTTGTGCACTAGACTATACAAGATACATAACTGATGTTGTGCTGATAGTCATCATGTGATAAAGGTTGCACTAATAGTGTTTCCAGATTGGAAACATTACAGCCGTGCTAATAGTCTTCCCCTGCTGTGGTATACAGCTGCCATGCGAATAGTCTCTGCCATATTTATCTAATGGGCGATGCATTATAAGAGTTTTAAGTTCACTGTCTTCACTACAATGATACATTAATATTTCCATGACTGTTTACCAATGTTGCCTTAAGCTTTGTACCAGGTACCCGTGATATTTCAGAAAGCGAGTAGACAGTGTAGTGGTAAGGTGCATTGAGTTGAGTAACATGTGGGAGATGAGTAACTTGCTATAGTTCCTTCTCCTTGGGACGATTGCTTAGAAATAAACTTTCTCAGTCATGAACCATGGTTGAAAGACTTTGTTATCAGTGATGATCAAACGCTTCCTAAAAAAATACTGCTACAAACTAATGGCATATTGTGCGATTATTTATTCTGCACAGAAATAGCAAATACTGTAAGATTAGGGAACCCTAGTCCTACAATGTAAAACGTCTACCCGGATACTTATGTTTCTTGTAAACCCAAATAATAGTATCATGGTAGAAGTCGTATATTGGAGGACTACAGGAACCCAAGAGATTAGGAGAAACACAAATGCAATTCAGAATGGAGTAAAAGCTGATTATAGCAACAATAGTCCATTGCACTGTCTTTTTGTGCAGTTTTCATTTCAAGTCATGCCAAAATACATGCAAAAAACAAACGTGTACAGACTGTAAAATAATAAACCATAATCTGAATGGCACCAAACCATGGCAGGTAGAGCACATGCCTCGATCTAACTAATGAATGTTATAAAATACGAGACCGCTTTGGTCGCAATTTAACAGAGCCTATAATCTAACTTTTACACAGTTTGTAACCCCACGTTGTGCACTACAAGATAAATAACTGATGTGCAGATAGTCATAATGTGTCTATGTGATAAAGGTAGGTCTACAACTGGGTGCATGACAGATAACAAGACCCCTCTCTTTCCTGCACCAATATTTTCACATAAGGCGTAATTTCTGATTTCTGAAAAATATGTCACCTGTATGGAAGTCTACTGCCCAGAAGTCGTGTAGTCTCGACAGCTTCGCCAGGATCATCTGCTACATCATAAACTTCTTTCTTTGAGTCAAAGTTTGACATGATCTACCACAGTTCGCTGATTTGATCTACTTTTAGCCTGGTTCTCTGTTTTGTGTGCACTTGTGCTACGAACTCAGATACATAATCGGTTGAAAGCCAACCCCTATCTGATTAAAACGAGATCTCCACTGTCCTAAGTGGAACGGTAGAGATGCAATATTAATCAAATTATAGCCAACCTAATTTTGTCATATGATGAAGATAAAATACCCGAATATAGATAAGTTGGTTAACTAACCAACAAGTAGATATCCAGTTTGGTTTTGCTTTTTTTACATTACTGGTAGCGCTAATGACAGAACACTTTTAAAAAGCGGAGATCTACTTGTTGGTCTCGATAGTTAACTAGAACGTGAATGTACTTGTATAATTTTATATCATGCAGTGACACAACGTGAACTTCACTATTTATAAATACTGTCGAATTGGACTCAATCGTTTGGACCTCGTATTAATTATAATAATAAACTGTGTTTGCAACAACAATAAAAAAGGGGAAAAAATACTAAAGTGAAACATGTATGTGTGTTCGTTGGTCTTTATTACGTAATACACATGGTACGAATCAGCATTTCGTTCGAATCAGCCCATAATTCGATCTAGTCTTATGCATAGTACGAATGTTGCAGGCTGATGCTGCTCGCAAACTTTGAACGTTCCGGGGTTTTGGGGTGTTTTTGTTTTCAAAAACAATCAACCAAAGCCTGGTACACTGACCTCTCATACCTCCCCAATTTATTTCGAGAAGCATTATGAGAATCAGGGTACCAGGCTAAACCAATCACTCCTGTTTAGTGAAATGAATATCGCTCGGTCATTTCGCGACCCAAAGGAAATGGCCGAGCAATTTTCAGATCGTTCTATTTAGGTATTGTGGGATTGTGGAATACATCAACACATTGAACACAAGATGATGACTGCTATAGTTCAACCTGGAATTATTAGTAAAGTTCGGAATGTGTCGCTAACAAACAGAATATTAACGGGTAAAACATTGTCGCTGTTAGATTACTGCGATTTCTCCACAGCGGCCATTTGTTAAGAGTACATGACAATATAGGGGTCGGCGTTCGCCTGATTTCATATAGCTAATTGCAACTGAAGAAGCATATGAAGCAGGGAACCAGACTATTTGACAACGTGCAAACTAACCAACTTCGCAACTGAAGATTTGACGACAACTGTGCCCCAGACAAGCACGGGATATTTTATTTTTGGCAAAAACACATGTACACACATTTTTAACGAAGAATTTTTCTTAATGAAATTACAGTCGAGACATATATTTGATTGACCTTAGCAAGTCGTGAAAATAAAGTAGTGGGCCAAATATCTGGAACTATGTTGTTACACTTAATATACAAACGTGACCTCTTAGTCAAATTTCACAATTTCCGGTGTTTATCAAAACCGATCACAAAGTTCATAAGTTGTGGTGGTTTTCATAACCGATCACTTCTATGTAGGCATTATGGGATTGCGGATTATGTGCAAGATTTATCTGGACTCAGAGCACAATTATTTTCCTATATAGTCTTTACATTTGTTTATCAGTACTGAACTTTCCACCGCGTGCCAGTCAATACAAATCATATGTTAATCTAATATACCTTCCAAGATGATTTTACGGTGAAGTTTTTTTTCATAGGTTCACCAGCATTTCTTTGAGTGGCTGGAATGTAAACAAAGCAGTGTGCAATGGAACACATGTTTCACTTCCGGATCATCACCAGTGCCATATTTATCACTGTGCACCAAAACACACACAGACAACCACACCATAAGCAAATATTCTAAAAAATAAACAATTACCTTTAAATCCATACCAAGAATGCCTAAATCTAACTCTGGTATCAACACCAAAAGGAGACAGGAAAAATTTCTCTAAAATAGATTGGGACTACATTCGTAGGTACTGAACCGGAACTAATAATTGTGATCTGATTCCATCTCCTTTCAGAATTGAAGAGCTTAACCACCAGCAAAACTACGCACCTCCGAAACTTAAGATTCGACAAGGGAAGTGTTGCAGGAATCAGATCAACTATGTGGTTGTCTGTGTGGATCTCGGCGACAAGTGCACAGTGAATAATGAGGCATTGATGATGATCCGGTAGTGGAATCTGCGACCAAATGTACGGTGCTATGTTTATTGTCCAGCCTCTCAAACAAATGTCTGATGACCTATGACAAGAACTTCACTGTGAGTTCATCTTTAAAGGTACTTTAGAATGAGATATGATTTATTATCATTAGGATACAAAGGAAAGTTCAATACTGGGAAACAAATGTATAGAATATATAGTACAATTAACTGTGTTCTGATTCCTGCAATAAGAATGGGCATATTTCTGCTTTGCAAACACACATATTAGCAAATTTCTTCTACAAAGAATTGTGCTTACTATAAATTACAGTCATATTAGATTAACCTTAGCAAGCCATAAAAATAAACAAAATAATGGGACCACGTGTTTGGAATTAAATTGTTTCTCTTAACAGACGTGACCTCTGAGTTGGTCGGTGTAGGGATAACATTCAAAATTGGATAATACATCTCAAGATAGCAGAAACGTTTACTGAGCGGAGATGGTGCAGAGTGAGCCGCTGAAATTAACAAATTATATTTTGCAATGTAAATTATTACTGAAAAAAAAAAACCAACCCATTTTGGCATCATCCGTCTGCATATTCACTTTTAATGAATGAAACATATAATAAGGAAATATTCGGACATGTTTTCAACCTCTAATTACTCTTTCATATATATATATATATATATATATATATATATATATATATATATATATATATATATATATATATCTATACTATCTCTCTATATAATGTTTGTTAACAAAGCGTTTGTCGATAGATTTGTTTATTAGACAAGTATTTTGCCACCGTCTCTTAATTCATTGTATCGTACGGGATTCATTTGTTTGCTTACATATTTCCAGTGAGAATTTATAAACTTAGAAATTGTTGTTTTATATAAGACTTTTCTATAACATCTTTTAGTCAAGGATGTGCGTTTGGTATAAGCAACTTATGTATGAAATCTGTGAGTTAAGGATATGTGGATAGTATATACAACTTACATATGGCATCTCTGAGCTAAGGATATGCGGTTCGTATATGCAATTTATATATTACATATCTGCGTTAAGGATATGCGGTTGGTATGTACAACTTATATATGACATCTTTTCGTATTCTACATATGACCGCTGTTGTATGACAAGTTCGTCAACTGGTGACGATCGGTCTGTATTACCTATGATTTCTCGATGCAGTAACGTTTCCTTTCTCAATTTTTTTCTTCTTCTCCAAAACCTCTTGTTTGACCTATTAGGTATACCATCTGTCATAATTGATAGAAAATCTCAATTTGTCGAGGCAAACAACATTCCTGAATATATTTCCGTGTCCCTAATTAATAAAACAGCTGATGAAAGCAACGTTGCTGAAATAATTGATAGCTATTATATCATGTAATTATCAACATTTAGTGATAATTATAATTACTTTTTTATGATATGAAAACCAACTGGCTTAGAGTTTTTTGTTGCTTTTTTGTTTTGTTACAATGCTACATGTCATACTCGCTCGAGTTATTCATTGCGAGGATAAAATAAAAATAAAACGTATATTATCCCACTACATTTTCAGATAATTTTAATTTATTGATTTATTTTTTAAAAACAAATTCTCTTCATTTAGAACTACTGATGTCCTGCAACAGATCTACAGAAGCTATTAAGCTATGATAGCCCTTGTCTTCACTATACAGATACACCCGAACGAGAGAATGCGATAACCAGGATTTACTTTGATTGTAAAACTTGATGATTATAAAGGTATTCTAAGGCATATTCGTTCCGCTATCTACTAGACCTCACGTGATACCGTTCATCTTTGTTGTTGTGGATACGCAGAGATGCTGCTTTCGAGTGCACCAAATATTAACGTCATTCAACACGAAAGGCATTTTCTGGGAAAAAAAAGTCCGAAGTAGGTGGGGAATATAACATTGTAATCCGATACAGTCTCTGTGCATCGTAATATTACGCATCAAAAACATTTCCTTTCATGTCATTAACGTAATGATTTTGCACGAAGCAAATCTTTAACAAAAAATGTGAATTTGTTGTGAGAAATAGATTTTTTTATAACAAAAATTTCACGAAATATTTGTGTAACCAAATTCTTCACTAGAAAGGGTCACATTTTTAAACGTAAAACCTGTGCACCCTGGTGTATAATGTAAAAAAGCGTCTTTTTTCATTAAATTTACTCTCTGATTCCTGAGGAACAACATGCTTCACGGTTGTAAGTTTTATTCTGCATCGTGCATAGAATGTGCAACCTTAGCAGTTTTCTTTAAGAAAATCTCTTTTTCTTTCAATTTCTTTCCTCTTTGGAAAAGTTGTTTTTTGTTTTGTTCTTAGTTTGTTTGTTTTGTTCTTTTATTTGCCTTCTGTAAAATTTCTACATGTTGAGCTATGATGTTATTCCGAAGACTACACTTTGCTATATTTGATTCTCTGTATTGTTAAGATATTTTCTGATTGTTTTTTATCACATTGTACCTGTTGTACTCGATGATTAAACCAAACTGATCATGACTGATTTCATTGTCACTTCTTTGCTTTTCCGAAGTTACAATTTTCATTATGCATTGAAACTTTACTGCAGATAAATTGTCCATGGAAGGTTTGTACAACAAAGACTATTAATATTGTACCAAACGTATCAAATGCAAAACGTACAGCCACAATGGTAGTCTGGGGCACCCGCACAATTACTATTATTTTTGGAGGGTGGTGGTGGTGGTGGTGGTGTTGATGCAGACATGTCATTTGTATGGATGTAGACCAAAACAAATTTAGAGGTGAAATTCTGTTGGGGGGATTTAATGCCCCCTCCTCTTGACCCTATGTATGGGCGCCCATGCTGGTAGTTATTTCTGTAGCACCTACTCCAGTTGCTATTATACTCATACCACATGAAACATTTACTCAATGAAAAGTGTTATATGCTATATTGTATCTATTGCTAACACATATATAGCGTTCGATCCCACTGACTGACTGAATCTTTCCTATCGTTCGATATTCACATAATAAAATTAACGCAAGTACCTATCCTCTTCCATCAGTCAAATTGTCAGAAGTCAACTTGAGACATCTAATCAGTCAGAACAAACGAAAATGGATAAGATGAACTGAAAGCTTAACATGCTTACCTAAAAGTTGAAAAATGGCCTCCAGAGATTATATCGACACTAAACTCAATCTGCTGCGTTCTAGAATCGATATCTTGGAGAAGGAGAAAGAGTCGTAAGTCGTCTCTATTACTGTATTTGAGGCTGCTAACAAAAAACCGAAGGACAGTTTGAACGAGGTAGAACAACATACCTGAGAGAATTCCATCAACTCTATATTTTTGATGACCGAGACAAAAGAGAAACAGACAGATCAATGTGTTCATAAAATAGTAAACGTGGAAATAATTTTGGATACAAGAGACTGATATCAGCATAGTCTGTCGACTTGTCAGATCTGTCAATAATGTCAATAAACCAGTGATTTGTACATTCATGTAAGTGATGAAGACGCTGTTTTCCAGGAAGTGAAAATATTATAGGGATCACGGATAGGTATAAAGCAGGTGCATAGCTGGACCATTTTTCGTTATACGCAAGTATAGAATGACGAAGGTATTCCAATAGTCGCGTAATGACGAGAGGGCGAGTGTGTGTGAGGTAATTACTCCCTCCAGCTTGTGAGGGTTCCTGGGCTGCCTTACGGGAGAAAATTTTTTAATAAATAATTGAAATGGTGTGAAATTAGTAAATTATTGGTTTGAAATGCATTTTTTTCCTTGTCAAAATTTTCGTATGCAGCTGTCTACGCGCCTGATAAAAGAAAATCTCACAAAGTAAACGACATACTTTCTTGAGATTTTAAAGAAACTAGATTGTATTAAAGAAGTTTGGATGTTTGACTGTAACTTTTTTTTAAACTTACGAGTAGAAGAAACCTCAAAATCAGAGAAAATGACGATGTTTCTAAACGTTTGGTCTGACTTGAATATGTTGCCAACTTTCAACTGGTCCGTGGCGAGGATCGTTAGATTTGAAATGTTCTGGTTTTATGGTTTTCAGCTTTTTCCCATGACAAAAGCAGTGATTGCCGACAGCAAAGCTCCAGCTTGAAACAGGAAGAATTGAAACAGTTCTGACCCGTATTGCTACTTCTAATAAGATTTACAGAGAAACTGAGTGGCTCCCGTTATCGAAAAGAAGAAAGTTTCTTAAAATCTCTTCCATTCCCAAAATTATATATGGTTCATCTCAATCTTACCTCCAAGACCTAGCCCCTCCATTACTTGGATACACAACACAATATAATTTACGAAATAGAAACAAAAATAAAATTAACACATGCTTGACTAGAAATGTTCAGAAATTCATTTATAGTATCCATAAGAAAGGTTTGAAACACTCTGCCGGATTCAATAAAATATCAAACGGGTTATTTAATATTTAGACGCAAAATTTATTGACTCCAAATTATATCCCGATCAATTATTATACAAGTACCAGAATAGGAAATAACTGCAGCTATAAAACAATGATATATTTTAGACGTTTCTTTCTGATAGCCCATGTACAGAGGAGGATGAGACTTTCTTGACATTATATTATTAATTGTATTATATTTACATTAGCAAGACTAAGACTATGCCTAAAAAATCTATCTATCCCTGTAAGTACTAATGTCCTAAAAAATATATCTATCCCTGTAAGTACTAATGTCTCGCTGTTTCGATAAGTTATTTATGCCTGTTAGTACTATCTTGCTGTTTGCATCAGCTGAGCTATCAAATGACCTAAACACTCGCACCTTAGAAATTATTCAGACTTATAATCACCGAAAGATTTAAATAATCGTCTATGGTAAAGTACCATCTTGGCATGATCTCCCTCCATCACCTGCCCGGTATCCCTTTATAGTCTTATTTCCCCTATTCTCCCTCTCCTTTCCTCTTCTCTATATCGGCTGTACCATATTTATTTTGTATTAACGTTTCTTTGTTTAAATTTTGTTCTTTATCTATACTTGTATGACGAATTTTTCAAGATTTCTTTGTATTAATGCTGTATGCTCCTGATTTAGTATATACAGCTGCT
This sequence comes from Megalonaias nervosa, assembly GCA_016617855.1. Taxonomy (NCBI): domain Eukaryota; kingdom Metazoa; phylum Mollusca; class Bivalvia; order Unionida; family Unionidae; genus Megalonaias; species Megalonaias nervosa. The sequence goes on from JAECUM010014640.1 coordinate 25,876, forward strand.
ATTACTCCTTGTACTTTGTCATCTGCCTAATTATTCATTTGGGGCAGAGCTGTTGCTAAGTTTCGTCAACTTGTAGCCGGATCCCATATGATGAACATACGAAAATCAAATATGTTTACACCAATAACAATGGCTGATTTCATAACTGGCTTGTTTGCAATTAAATACAATTAAAGGCATAATCTCTAGTTTGTTGTCGTGATTAGGGACTTTCCAAAGCTGTTTACTTTATAAGTAGCATCACTGTAGATGTGAAATTGTTTTTTTTAAAAATTGTTTTTGAAATTTTCAAAGTGAAACACACCAATCTAATGAAGGTGCATTCCTGAATGGCAATGCTGAACAAAAAGTAAACACTGCGAGTATGTTTATATTTATTATTGTTCTGTAATAAATTCGATATGCCAGCACTCTTTGCAGGAGTAAGTGTTGCTTGTCACGAAGAGTATGTGCGGTGTGTACCCAAATTACACATCTGCTTGTCACGAAGAGTATGTGCGGTATGTACCCAAATTACACATATCGATGAGCTATTTTATGAGTGGCTTGAGGGAACTGGGAATTTAAGATGTTTTCACAACTTTATATTTGTCTCACATAGTTCTCAAAAAGTACTTTTTTCCTTTCTGTACAGATCTAACGCAACAGAATGTAGCCGAGGTTCTAATTGCCTACGTTATACACGTATACGAATAACGAATAAAATACTCGTGTCTCAGTTATAGATAACATATTATTTGCTGATAGTACCAGGTACTAGGTCAGTTCTAAAGTGTGTCTTTAAACTTATCCTAATATATATCTGACAGACATCTGATACCGACAAATCGAAATTGTATTTTAATCAGCGCACTGTCTGCATTCAAAACGGATTCGAAGGTACGTAGTTGTAAAATGTTTTCTCCTTAAAGATCAGGAAACAGTTTTGTAGAAGTACAGGGAAATTACTAAGACAGCTCGAAGCAAGGCACAAGAGAGAGAGAGAGAGAGAGAGAGAGAGAGAGAGAGAGAGAGAGAGAGAGAAGAAGAAGAAGAAGAAGAAGAAGAAGAAGAAGACACGAATGGAAATTACAGTGAATATCAATATTGGAAGCTAAACCTCATGTCTGTGTTTCTGAAGACTTCCAAGAAAGATTATTTAGGACACGAACATTTTGTTATTCTTTCTTCGTCCTGGCGATCAGAAATGGTAAATCAGCTTTCTTCAAATATAACGGATTTGTTAAAAATAATACTGATTATGGCTTAAGTGATGCACTGTGTGATATTAGACACATAAACGATACACAGGGGGATGATCCAAGTCAATTATAGCATGAGGTACGTGATGTACATAAGAATATGAAACTGAGACATGCATCTGGTATATTTCACACTTAACAAGAAAATTATCTGTTGAACAATCTAATGTGGATTGCATTGATTTTTATTATAGTTATGCGTGATTTTGATAATTTTGTACTAACCAAGACATGGGCTGTTGATAAAATTGATATAAATATTTTCTCGAGTTACATAAGCGTCAGAGATAAAGAGCTTAATGAAAAACATTATTCTGGAGGAAATGCTGTTAATCAAAGAACGAGATAGGCATAATTTCAACATTTGAAAATAAATATTGTCTGACTGAAAGTCCCCCTTTATGATCAACCGTTTGAATGACCTAAATCACAATGGTGAGAATTTACGGGAATTTTGTCAGCTAGTTGGAACTAGGATTGCAGCTGATAGAGGTGGGGATGATAAAGGACTTGAAAGCTTTACATGGATACAGGTTGATCTAGTTACAACCGTACATCACTTACCTATAAATCAATCATTATTTACATGTGTAACCATCTTCAGATTTAGACTGAATTTATGCACTAACCAATGCTATTTTATTTTGGGTCTAGTTGGAATGAAAACAGAAAGAAAGAAATATATTTATCCAAAATGTCATTTATTTAATTAAAAAAATCTCATACTATATTCACAATGACAGAACATAATAGAATCGGTACTATATTTAAATAAAAATTATGAAGATTAAATCAACACAGCATAGACAATGAAAGTAAATCAAAATAATATCAATACAAGAAGTGATCGGGTTTCGGCCAACAAACAACCCTGGTATGATGCAGACCGTAAATCAGCAAAGCTCCGTGAACCTGATAAACTTAGAAACTTCAGAAAGACTCACATGATAGAAAACCATATAAATATGTAACATCAAAAACAAAACAATCTAACCAGGCATAATGGAACCTTTCAGAGAATGATTTCGAAACGTTTCTGGAGACTTTTAAAGTTTCAAAAATCACGTTCATTGGAAAAAATAAATCCCACCGGTTGGTACCAGTAGTTTTCATAATTATTAAATATACATCATGATGTTTGATCAAACTATCAGGCTAAGGAAACAATTGACACTCTCGATGGAAATTTAGAAGGGAAAATAATCGAAGAAGTGCAACACTTTATAAACAAAATCGAGAAAATCTGGTTGTAATAGTGATCTATCGAGTAACTTTTCAAGGTTTTCAATGCAACAGGAAATATCATGGTACCTATTTAGTGTCTATTTTCAATAAATAATTTGATCTCGGATAGGTTCCAAAGTGCTGGACAACAGCTATTAACTCACCCATTTGCAAAAAGGAAATATGCATATCTCTAAAGCATTATAGATGGACTTTAACAAGTCACCAGAAAATTATTTACATAAATTTAAATGAAGGATTAGTTAACTGGGATCCTGAAAATGATATTTAATTTGAAGAAAAGGCTGGTTTAGAAGTAGATATTCCACTGTAGATAACGTATTTTCTGTAAGCACCATGATATGTAAATATTGGAGGAGACAAAGGGATTGATCTTATGCTCTGTTTCTTTAGAACTAAGAAGCGTTTGGCCGTATCGATCAGAACTAAATCTACCATAAATTAGTAAATGAAAATATAAGCAGTAAAATGCTAACGACATTAAAAACCATGCATTCAAATGTCAAAGCTTGTGTGAAAACGGCCAATGGCTTGATCGAAATATTTAATTTTCTGGTTGGGGTAAGACTATGTTGTGTTTTATCTTCCATTTTATTTTTCATTATTTTTAAGTTACTTAAAGGCACAATTTTGATCAACATAGTGGTGTAACATTATAATTTTCTCAGTTATTTGCACTATTATATGCAGATGACGTGGATGACTTTGCCGAAACTGTTATTCGGCTTCAAAGACTTATAAATAAATTAAAGAAATACTGCAACATCTGGAAACTAAAGATAAATTTGGAGAAGACTAAAATTGTAGTTTTTCAAAAAACGGGGATGTTTTATAGGACATGACAGTTGGCATTTTGGTGATAGCCTGATAGAGACGTGATCTCATTAAAATATCTTGGTTGTGTATTCTCTTCAAAAACCTCTTGGAATATGCGTCACAAAACTCCGGCAGCACAGGCAGCAAACTCAATTAATAGACTGAAAGTTAGGTTAAATCATTTTGTGAAAGCTCTACAAAACTCTATTCAAAAGCAAATATTTGTTACTAAAATTTAATGGATAGATTACGATTTGTTTTATGCAAAATAATTTGTTAAATGCTTATTTACTTTCGAACATTTACTGTAATGAAAATTACATTAGGATTTACAACGTTATGCAGAGAGTTAGTAATAATATTAATTTCCTACAGAATCTCGCTCTTATCTTAAATACATTTTAAAGTGTGTTAGTGTGTTAGTCCTAGAATTGTCATGATTCATAGATGTACTATAATTTCCATACATGTATGGAACTGGTCAGGTGGCCTATATTACATGAATAAAGATTATTATTATTATTATTATTATTATTATTATTATTATTATTATTATAGCAATAAACTGTTTTACAGTGTTTCGCATGTCTAGATAACAAGCATACATAATGTGCATAAAGGTTAATACCTACGTCAGCTTGAGATGAGCTGCCATTATTTCCCCTATATCCAAGGATGTCAAGACAACAGTAGTTACCAGCTGAAGGGTTTTTAAAAATCGGCGAATGCTACAAATAGATTTATAATCACCCGACGACCACACATTACGTAGTTTTAATTTCAAACCTCCGAAATTTCTCTTGTTTTACATTAGTGTGATTCATCAGGAGTCTTATCAAGCCAAATAGTACTACTTTAAGCCATGCAATGCTAAACACGACTCAGACACCTGATACAAGAAATATTCCTATCTCAAATTACTAAACACGTATACCCAAAAATGTCAATAGAATTCCTATGTTCAGAAATTAGGCAGTGTCCTTCTTATGAAACAAATTTATACTATCATAAAGTCTCGTGAATACATTATGACGTCTGCATCCAGAAATTTGCTAATTACTCAGGCTGAGAAATATCTTCCCAACACGGACTCCCTATAATAAAGAAATAATCACTAAAATTTAACAAAGCTTTAAACGGAGACGTAAATACAAATAACACATACACTAGGTTTATTACAATAGTATGTATGTATGGAGGTTGTAGTCTTTCTTTAATACGCTTTCATTAAATCGTCAATCCTTTCATTTAATCCAAAGTATTATTATATGAAATATGTGGCAATGATATTAAACTAATTATCACCCTTGTCCTGACTGGCACCGTCTAAAAGTTAATTAACTGTTATTTACACGACCTCAAGGGAAACCTACCATTTAAATTTATAATTTTTCAGAGTAGATGAAAAACAGTATTCAAAAATCAAAAAGTGAATACCCTTCAACAAAGAAAATTAAAATAAATCTAAGGTGAATAACAAGAATTTGATAAAATAAGTTAGCCTTAAACATATAAGTCTGTAAGACAATAAACTAGCATAAAGAATACAATAAAACAATATCTATTGTTTACATAACTATAATGAGTGGCTGTCGTTTTATCATCTCGAAGGAACTATCCAGCTTTAAAGCAATGATTTTCAATTTGTATCTTGTCAGACAAATATATCAGCAAAGATACATGAATTTAGCAAAAGAGCATCATTATGGTACTACCATTTGGCCGGCATAACCAATATACATATAACGCCGCCGCATATATGCCTGCCTTATATGCCATATATACCTGCCGCCACCTGCTGCCGCACTATATATTTGGTACATTATTATGTCATTTGCATGACTATGTTTTAAACATAGTTAATACATTATTGTCATTTTGATGAATATGTCATATGCATAGTTGATACATTATGTCATTTTGATGACTATGCTATATACATAGTTGATACAATAAAATGTCATTTTGATGTTTGCTATACACATAGTTGATACATATATTATTATGTCATTTGATGACTATGCAATACATAGTTGATACATTAATGTCATTTTGATGAATATATATTAACATCGACATGGAATAATAGGAGGTTCCATATAAAATATTTCGGATAATACTTTCATAAATGTGAGATCTCACATGACATTTCCTCATTTCATTACTTAACCAATCATGGTGAAACTCGTGTTGATTAAACTTATCTTGCGTTTTTTTTAGCTTGTGATGGTAACATATTTATTATTTTTGACCAGAAAGCCGAGGGTGGAGAGGGGAACGGGGATAATCCATTTATATTTATTCTGATCCTGTTAGATCAAATTGCTTTTATTAAATCAGTGACACTTGGCAACTCCTTCACGGGAAAGGAAAGAAATAAATAAATAGAGTTAGCCTAGATAGGCTGTATTTAGAAAAGCCATCATTGCAAAAATTGTCCAGGTAGAGATGTTACTAATTCTTTTGAATACTTTAGTTTGCTTCGTGGAAGATATTATTATTTTCTCTCTCTCTCTCGGTTTAAATTTGTCTGTCAGTGTTGGATAAATGTATATTTGTTTATCTAATTCGTGCCTTTTGCATTATTTGCACGTTCGTAATCGCAACCTCTCATTATTTTAGACATATTCTTAAATTCTTAGCCATTATACATTTGAAAGAACAGAGTGGGTACCAATAGATGCAAATTTACCTTGAACATAAAAGGTGCTAAATTTGGGAGCAAATAAAATATATCCGTCAGCTGTACTTGATCCTTCGCGAACTGTACTTGTTGCTCACTCTCTTCACCTGTTTGTTCAATACTGACAACAGTGCATCACGGACCAATATTTGTGCTTGACACAAGTTTCAAAAAATCTTTGCTTATCACGGATAACGAAAAATGTACTGGTTGTTCTGAAAAGATTCGTATGTTGGAACCTCTCATATATTGAGAAAGATCAATCATAAGAATCCGTATTAATATCTCACTTTCATCCATCCGTGTCTATCATTATGCTCTCTTACATATTCTTCGGGTTCAAGAAAAAATTTAATTCCAATATTACGAATGTGTATGGACCAAATCGAAGACTTCTCCTTTAGAACATTTGGTGGACATTGAATCATAACTCACAGTTCGTTTTCGCCTTTCGGAATCTTGTTTTTAAGGAGTATATTAGATGACAATTTAATTTTAAATAGACAATAGTTCCAGTGTAAATGAAAAGGAGATTCCTGATTCATGTCAAAAAGTTTAGGACGCAAAATAATTGTAGAACGACAGCTCAGTTTTCTCTCGGCGTCGCTTAAGGTAGTAACTACTTGTAATTTAGAATCCCCTTCACAGTAGTTAGAACTACAACCAGAACCAACAATACCTCTCTGTTATGACATACGTATCTGCTTGCATAGAAAGGAAACAAGTTCCCACTGATTTGTAAATTTCAAAGGCATTTACAGCGTTACATGTCTGTTGCATCCTCATTATGTAATTTTCAAAATTGTTTTTATTTCGTGATACTAGCATTCGATATTTATAAATGTTCTTAGCTGCATGACATGCCCCTTATCTCTGATATACTAATAGAAAGCTATGATTCATTGCCCTGCTGGAGTATTTTAATGTTAGCCACATCGAATATAAATCTATCTCCTTACAATAAAATTATGGTTTTATTGCCTTTCTAAAACTCAAAGTATTGAAAGTCTGTAAGAATGCTTATCCGAAAAATAATAGTCGCGTCTCCCCTATTTATATTTAACCGAACTGATGTTCGTTTTAACTGTGTTTTGCGATAGTCTTGTCTCCGTAGTTCACGTTTTTTGCTCCGTTTGGTTCACTTTTCTTGTTATGGACTTTATCATTTGTATCAAAATAGGATTTTACAATAGCGGTTACTATAAATAAAGCATATCAACGTCATTCTGGCTCTGTGCATCCGTATATCTGAGAAAGGTTGTAATTTAACAAATTCTACGTACATGTATATAAAAGTCTGTACTGGACGTAATTGTACATCCGAGTACAAGACAATATTTTCTTTTTTTAAATTCATTATCCTTAATTCATTACTTTACGTCAAGTTTTTCACATGTACATTTTTTTATACTTAAATTAGTGCTACTAAGATTTCAAAATACACACTTCTAATAGTCTCCTTTAATAAAAGAATTGGTTTTCTCAAAGTTTTCATATATACGAAATATTTATTATTCAGTATACGTTAACTTTTTATTTCATTGGCGATTTGTTGATCGTCCACTTAAACGGAAAACTTTATTGTCTGATATTAATGCAGAGTTCGCGTGTCTTCGATAAGATTGAGATTCATAAGGCGTCCTCGTGTGGCCTTTATGACCGGTCAGCATGTATCAAATGCCATATGTTTTGCTATCTTATGTATTTGATAACACAGACACGTTACGTACCAATATTATGCGCATCATGGGAGCAGAATAACATAATTAAGGGATTTGATTGTTTCAATCAGATATTCATGAAAATAATGCAGACTCCATATCTCCTGCTTCCAGGAATATAAAAATATATTTTATTTCGAAAATCATGTTAGTGGTGGGTATTGAGTACAAAATCCAAGACTGATAGGAGCCAAACCAGCACTGCACGGCTCCAAACGTCTCAACATGTTATAGATAAATCAATATAAACTGTCCATTGAGATGTACAACATCGTATGCCCGTGGACTGCGTGTACTTGATTTATTGAAACTAATATGACAAAAGAAACCGACACTCTAATGAAGACTCGTTTTTCTGACAACGGCGAAATAAACATCAGACAGATTTAAATTATGGTTTGTCTGTGGGTTTAGTCTGGCAGGAAAAGGACTTCGCGACAGTTTAGGTTATCGATTGGCAACCATTTCGGTGTTGAACAGTATTTTCCTCAATGGCTTGAAATACTGGATAGTAGACACGGTATGTTAAAAACATAACCTACCTGAATGAACTCAAGATAGGAAGCGAGAAAGCCATATTTTATTGAATGTTTCCCTCACTGAATATGACTGGAACTTGCTGTGATCTTCCTTTGACATTTATGCTCGTTTAAGAACGGTGTCCACTTTGTTGTTATTATACTGTAATTTCATGTAAATACGTTACTAGTGATTTTGATATTTTAATATTACACGGACAGTGTTACACATTGTCTATGTTTTAATTTATTCATTTATTTGGCTGACTTATTGTGGCCTATTCGATCTGCCGCCAGTAATTTCGAACTCAGTTTTACCTTTCTCGATCTTCTTACATCACTGTAATTATTAACATAGATTTTAATGTTAAAGCTGTTTTATTGTGTAGCCATGTATAATCTTATTTACAGTGTAATACGCTAAAGATATTTACTTTGTTTTTCTCAGTTATAAGCTACTGAAGCTGACCCGGGCGAGTTTGACTT